>JAAGEH010000417.1:4996573-5020005 GCA_011751065.1 Lasiurus cinereus | reverse complement strand
GCCCTGTACCACCACCACATGCTGTCCCACCACCACGTTCTGTCCCACCACTGCGCCCTGTACCACCACCACACCCTGTCTCACCACCACCCCCTGTCCCACCACACACCCTGTCCCACCACCACACCCTGTTCCACCACCACCCCCTGTCCCACCACCATGCCCTGTCTCACCACCACGTCCTGTCCCACCACCACACCCTGTCTCACCACCACACACTTTCCCACCACCACGCCCTGTCCCACCACACATCCTGTCCCACCACCACACGCTTTCCCACCACCATACCCTGTCCCACCACCACGTCCTGTCCCACCACCACAGGCCATGTGCCACCACCACAGGCCGTCCCAACACCACATCCTGTCCCACCACCAAACGCTCTCCCACCACCATGCCCTGTCCACCACCATACCTTGTCTCACAACCACATGCTATACCACCACCACACGCTATTCCACCACCACACCTTGTCCCACCACCACACCCTGTCCCACCATCACACCTTGTCCCACCACCCCGCCCTGTCCCACCACCACGCCCTGTCCCACCACCATGCCCTGTCCCACCACCACGCTCTGTCCCACCACCGCACGCTGTCCCACCACTACAGGCTGTCCTACGGCTGTGCATAGTTGCTGGCTAGGGCTGCCCCAAGAATCCGTGCTTTTGATATCACCATTGAGACTAAACCTGGAAGAATTCTCAACCACACTACTCACTGCATTGTTTCAACTGTTGGTGTGGTGGCCCTGCCCCAGGAGCCGTGCATCCTCCTTGGGTTCGGCTCCATGTGGCCTGACCCACCTTCGTCTGAATCTTGTCAGGAACCTCTGCTCACAAACACAAAGCTTCACAGAAAAAGCTTCCTGCCCACATGTCATAAGAAAGATTTCTGTCCAAACTCACAGATATAGACCACCACCTGAGGGCCATGCTGGGGCGGGGCGGGGCGGGGGCATGGGTGGTGGAGAAAGGCATTAAGAGAACAAACTGCAGCCATAGGAACAGTCACAGGAGGCGGAGCACGGCAGGGATGGAGTTGCTCCCATCCTGATCTTCACCACGTGTGGTGCCGGGCAGGAGGCTTTTCTGCTTCCATGTCCAATCGCTGCTCTACACCCGAGACTGACATGACCCTGCGTGTCAACTGCACTGAAAATAAATTTGTAAAATATGTAAAAATGTAAGATATAAAAAACGGCAAAAAGAGAGTTTTGTCATTTCTCCATCTGTGACAGAGGGAACACTTGCAATACACACTCACTGACCAGCTTCCGTGTCCGCCCAGCCCTGCGCCTGCACTGCCCACGGAGCTCCAGGTGGTTCTCTCAACCAGGCCTCCACCTCGGGCACCTGGCTCTGCCTGGTGACATTTGTCACAGTCTGAGTCCTGCCTGGAGGAAGATGCATTTAATGTGGGTCCAAATACCTGAGATACAGATGTCCCTGAGCCAGTGAAGACAGAAGCAAAGCGTGAGGAGCTGCCAGCAGTGTTTAAAGCAGGGCCGGCTCTTCTGCTTCCAGACCCACAGGCAAACTCCAGGGCGAGGCCGGCTGAGATGCGTGTCTAGGAGAGTCCAGTCTTAGCTTTATTTTGATGAGGCATCAAAATTAGATTTTCTGTTACATAAACATGTGCTTTGGGAGGAAAATAACATTTGATTTCTTCAAGTAAATATATAGGGAAGATTCATAATACCAGAGCAAGCTTAGTGTGCAAAATGTGTCGAATTATCTTGGGTTTTTAGAAAGATACTGGATAATTTATACTAAAAAGTGACTTCCCCAGATACTCTTGTCCATTGTAGGGCAACTTGCTCAAAACTGGAATTATATGCTTTTGTACGGTTTTGTCTGGCCAGAGACAAATCTGGAGTCATTTAAAATTTCCCATTGATTGACATATAGTTTTTCTGCTACATTCAAATGCTTTTGTTTTAAACAAATCTCACTCTGAATGTTTTGAATAGTAACCTTAGTTTATGTCTTAGTCAATTTTCCTCATTCTTCATCCATCTTAATATGTTTTCCCCTTGTTCGCAGACCTTTTAAATTAATTATTACTGCCCATGTTCGTCAGAAGGGGTCCACCTCCCCATCTCCCTCCCGGTGTCCTCCCTGAGCCCCTAGGGTTCCAGGCCCACGTGGCTTTTCCTGGGAGCCTTTCACCTCTTTCCATTTTGCTAGAAGGGCCCCAGGCTCGTGCACAGGGT
Organism: Lasiurus cinereus; assembly: GCA_011751065.1. Classification (NCBI taxonomy): domain Eukaryota; kingdom Metazoa; phylum Chordata; class Mammalia; order Chiroptera; family Vespertilionidae; genus Lasiurus; species Lasiurus cinereus. Next base: position 5,017,789 of record JAAGEH010000417.1, on the reverse strand, counting down.
GAAGCCGGAGAGGAGAGGGAAGAAATGAAACTCGGGGAGGTAGAGAAGGTTTCTTTGCCTGCTCCATGCACACCTGTGAACACACCATGTGCAGCTACTACCTGTGGCAACGGCTCGAACCACAGAAACAGAAAAAGACTTGAGTAGAAACCAGCTTCTTCTGAATGTGGGAGCAGTGCTTTGTCTGCGTTTCAGTCCCATGCTGGCGAATGCTAATTCTGTAATGCTATCCCGTTGCCTTTTCTTGGTACAAAGGTAGAAGGGGGGTTTCTTTTGTGTTTTTCAGTGCAAAGCGATTCCGATCAGAAAGGCTTGGGGTTTCAGCTCTGAGTCCCTGACATTTCCATCTGAATCTCCTTTTTGAGGGGTGGGGGAGGTCTGGTTTCTCAGGAAAGGAGCCTTTCTCCAGGATCCTGAAACTGATCTTTAGATTTACTTTTCCTTAATCAATAGAAAAAACTCGATTGCAACTCAACACTCACTGCCTCAGTGCAGGGGAACAGAATTTTTGGTTTTAAGAGTAGGCGCTTCAGACATCATCTCAGGAATCAGCAATAATTGGCAGCAGGAGGGGGAGAACTGACATGGATTCGTGTTTTGCCTGAGTTTTCCTGGTTTACCAAGATTTGGCTTAATATTCCTGACTCGGCTCCTCCGGGCTCTACAGAACAGGTTAGTACCGTGTTTCCTAAGTGCAGGCGTGTGAGTGAGTTCTCCTGGCTGCTCGAGGACTCAGATCAAGGCCGCTGTCGGCAAGGCTGTGACTCACTAGCGCTGGAGGTTTCTGTGTGCCTGATAGCTGGAGATTTACCCCCACCCCCAGGGCAAGGTCTGCTGGTCCAGGTCCCTTGACTGAGGCGCCGGGAGAGCCTTGAAGAGTAAGGGGAGGTGTGCGCCGAAGGGCGGCCGAGCGGACTTCGGTCTCGCTGCCCTGGTTCGGGGCAGGTGAGTGTGCCTGGGAGATGCCTCTCAGCCTGGCAGGCGGCTGGACTGTCCGCTCCCCGCCGGGGGCAGCGCAGCCTGCGCAGCTGCTCCGCCGAAAGGCACGCAGGGCCACGTCCGAGAGCCCCTTGGGCACTTTGCTAGACTAGTTACTCGCTTGCGTGTTGAATCCTATTCTTGCTGTCATTCTGAGGAGCAGCCCTGGCAAGTCCTCTGCCTGCCATCCTGCACAGCTCATCCCAGCGGGAGGCAGTGGGCAGGCTGTGCTATCCCCATCCTGGTCAGCGCTTCTGACGGTGGGTGACCCGTGGAGACGGGGACGCACACCCGGAGCTTCCCCACCTGGAGGGCTGCATTGTCCTCATTGACCTTTAGTTGACCCTCATCGGAAGCTGCTGTGAGAGTCGGAGGAGGCAGGTCTCCGAGGGGACCCAGCACAGCCTGTGTCCTCGGAGCCACCACTGCTCTCTGCTCAGGGGCCAGAGTGGCCGGCTTTCCGCGCCTCTGCTGCCCCAGGGCTTCTATGTAATTTCCTGGTGATGGTGTGAGCTCGTCACACGTCCAAGCTGGCTTCATTGGGGAGTCTGATTTGTTCATGGAGATTGAACTGCGGGCCCTGCCAGCCGTGGGGCCGCAGCCCCACTCAGCTCTGTCTGTGGATGCTTCCTGGGAACCCGTCCTGTGACGGGCCTAGGGGCTCGCCACGAAGCATTCCTATGTCCCAGGGACTCTGGCAAGCTGTGGGTTTTCCCTTTTTCTGCTTAACATTCCAGGATGAATTGTTCATCGTTCCTTCGGATCTGGGTCTCCTTCATCTTCGCGCTGGGGCAGCACCAAGGTGAGTCCTGCGGGCGCTGTAACCCTGACCCGCCTGCTCTTGGCTAGAGGAAGAGGCGCTTTCGGTGCAGCTATCCTTGCCAGAGCCCCATGTGCCTGCAGATACCATAAAAAATGTAAATGAAGTTTTGTTGTCAAAAGCAAAATACAGTAATGCTGAACAATGTTTATTTATATTCCTACTTTTCTTATTTAACCGTGAACACCGTGTGTATAGACTGCATCGCCCCAGGATAATGGGTCTTTCAGAAAATGCAACTGATTTTCATTAAAAGCATATCGGGCAGGTTTGTGTGCTGCCCAGACCTCATGATTGATCCCCATTAAGGCATGGAGGTTGAAAGAATACACTTGTTTTAGCCCAAATCAGGGAGTTCAATGGCACTGGTGTGGGTGCCCTGGGTCAGTGGCCTTCCGTGCGGCCAGAAACCTGAGCCGCGGTGAGACAAACAGGATTCCCTCCGCGACTCCTTCTCCGCTCTATGCTGCGTGGCCGGGGCAGGAGAAGACACGGGCATTTCTTCCCACTGCTTTGGATTTTAGAAAAGAAAAAGGGGAATCTACATGGATCTGAAACGCTTATCACTGAGATGCTAAAGCATCTTCCTTTGCATTGTTTGTTTGTCTGGTTCACCGGCAAGATGACACATCTGACGTTTGTCGAGGGCTGGGTAAAGATAAACAGTTGTAGCATGCAGCCCCCCATTACGGGTATCCCGCAGACTCTCATCTCCTACCCCTGCTCTAAGCAAGTACGTCTTATTTGGTGAAAAAACAAAACACCACCGAAGTCTGGGAGCAGAGTGGTGTCTATGAAATCCCCCTGAAGCGAGCGAGTTCCCTCTTTCACAAACTCTGATGGCAAGTAAGTAGGCCATCTGTCAACAGGCTGTGTTTTTATAATACGATGGCTTCCAAGGGGGAGATTGCTGTAGTTAAACCTACTCCCTTGTATTAAGCACCTTTTTTATTTAACAAGTATTTGTTAAGCATATACAACATAATATATCTTTATTATTTGTCTTCTTCTTAAAATTGAAAAAGTTTTAACTGTTTAGTCTTTCGTGTTCAAAACCATGCACTGGTTGGGATCACTCATGAAGAGAAAACTCTTCCCGGGTTCCCCCGCAGTTGGGGCAGAGAGAGAAGCGAGGGCCACCCCCTAGCCACAGCTCTGCCACCTCCTGGGGGATGGCTTTTGCGTTTCTAGGCGGGGTGGCCACGGCTGCCACAATGCCAGTGAACCTTCCCTTTAAAGTGATTACAGGTCCGTGTGCCTATAAGCCTATCACACGTGGGCATCACTTCTAAGTAGTTACTCATGCAGGATAAATCCATGATGTGATTTGCTTTATTATTATTAATTTGAGAAAATTTATCACCTTGCAAGTTTAATAAGTAACTGTGTATAATCTACAATAGCGATTACAGATTTTTAAAAATTCCTACCTTCTAGGCATTTTGGATGTGTTACTTCTGTGCGAATACAAATGTTCAAGAGCCCCTTTTTGCCTCCTGGATGTGATTATAAGTAAAGCACGCCAGCCGGGAACCCGTGGTTGAATCAGCTACAGCGCCTCCTTCAGGATGACGAGGGTGGCTTCCCGGAGCTGGCTTAGGGAACAATCATGCACTAATGCAAATGATTTTCATTAAAAGCATATTGGTGTGCCCTGCTCTCCCGGCTCCCCTCTGATGTTCACTCTGGGAAGCAGCTGAGCTCTCCATCTGCCCCGGCCTGGCGCATCTGCGTGGCCCACCGGCCACTGCATTCCCTCTGCCCAGAGCTGTCTGCTCACTGACTGGCTGGCAGCTGGCAGCCCACCAGCCCCATCAGCGCTGGCAGGGCTTCCCAAGGAGAGGCTGACCTACACAGGGCGTTAGCATCTGAGTGCAGCAATAGGGGCTGCAAGGACACAAGCAGGCGAGAGTCCCAAATGGATTTGCCATTGCCCCTGACGACTAACAATTAAAACGGGAAGAAAGGATGATGTTCTGTTGTCCCATTTTCATTCATGAGAAGAGAGGACAGAGGGAGAGAAATGTTACACCCAAATATAGATTATTTCATTGGCTGTGGTCAATTCCTGTATGTAGATCCTTAGAATATTGTCTACTTTCTATCGATAATCCAGGCCACACACACATACACACACACACACCCACGTACCCACACACACCCACACATACACCCACACCCACTCATACACCTCCCCCATACCCATGCATACACCCACCCCCACACACATATACACACATGCACACACATGCATACACCCACACCCATACACACGCACACACATGTACACATCCCCCACACACACATACCCATGCATCCCCCCTCCCCCTAAACATACCCCCTCTCTCCCTACACGCACACACACACCGGGTTTGGAGGAGAAACAGGCCAGGCTGCCAGGAAGGTGGTGATAGCTATGTGAAGGGAGGGTGCTCGCGGCCCACACTCACCGGGCCAGGCTGGTGAGTCAGAGCCCTCAGCCTCCTCTCCACAGAGTCCTCCAGGCCCAGCGCCTCCCCCTAGGAGGATCTCATGCTGCCCTCTGTGGACAGGAGCTGGCAGAGAGCCATCGCCAGGGCTGGACCTCAACCAGGCACTTGCAGGCCAGTTCTGCACACCTTCCTCCCAGTTTGTCCCAGGCCCAGCTGTTTTCTTTCCTCCTGGGATCCGGGCTCTCCTCCTATTGTGCAGCAGAGGGAGGGGACTCCTTTCAGGAAAAGACAGGAGAGTAACACTTTAGAGACTGAGGGAGCAGCACAGCCACTAGCCACCTTCTCTGTGCCCTGACGCCCGCCAAGGGTCTAGCTGCCTAAGCCATTTGGGATCGGGAGGTGCTCAGACGCCGAGAGCCCCGGGCAGGGCAGCTGCACAGCTTCAAGAACGTGGCAGGACTGTGAGCCTGGCTCTTGCCACGATGTCTGGAAGCATGGGCTGCAGCCTGGACTGGCTGCTCCCGAGGAGAGGCACTGCTCTCCCCTCCCCGGAGGCTGAAGGCAGTGCCAGGTGTGAGCGGCAGTTCAGGGGGATGAAAAGGAGTCTGACTTCCTGAAAGAAGCTGGCGTTCCTGGGTGGGAAGGAAGTGGCTTAGGCAACCGAGGAGGGATCTGCCGTCCATCTAACCACCGACTCTCTTGACAGTTCAGCCCAGGGAGCTCATGTACCCATTTTGGCAGAATGACACCAAAACCCCCAAAGTAGATGACGGCAGCTCCCCCGAGATCAAGCTGGCCATCCCCGTCTTCTTCTTCGGGGTGCCTTACCGCACCGTCTACGTAAGTGAGAGGCAGCGCTGTGCGCTGTGCTTCCCTTTGTGCGTCAGAAGTGACAAGATTTAACACCCCTTCTGGACCCAGAAAGGAGAGGTGTTGTTGGCTGCCCCGGTGGCAGGTTCGGAGAACTCATGAACTGGTAGATTTTATGATTACGGAGCTCGAGGGAGTATTAATAGCTGATGTTCACAACAGGCAGGACAATACAGCTCCGAGCCATGGACATTACTTTGCTCCTCGATAAGATGAAAAGCTACTCGGAGCAGGATCATTTTTCTTTCCCTGGGGGTGTGAAAAGGTTGTGTCTATTGTTCTCGGACTTTCTACCAATTGGGAGAGGATTCAGGGCACAGAAATGGGGAGCCAGCTGTTACATAAACGTTGTTTGCAGAATTGGCCACCATCATGGTGTCTGAGACAGGCCATAGGGCCCAGGGGCAGACACGTGTGAAGAAATGGTACCATCTGCTGGCATAGCTCTCTGGGCATCTGTGTGCTTGGGGGATTGTTTGGCTGGTTGGGTTTGGTGCTAGTGAGACTGTGACACATGGAGAAGAAGGTGAAGACAGACCTGTGTCACCTGAGTGCACAGACTGGCTCATGGTCTGCAGTGAGGTTTTGTAATTTAACAAGTTTACGAACACACTGGCGAATCACGAAAATCCCCCAGGAGATGGAGTAGGTGGTTGGAACATCCTAGAAGTCCTTTAAATATCTCATCCAGAGTGGGAGTTAGAGGAGGAAGTGTTTGGGTTCCTTTTCCTAACACCCCTCTCTTGTCATATAGTAGAAATCAAGGTCTAATACAGAGCTCCTCAAGTTTTTAACTCAACATTTTGCCTCCATGTTTTATTTCTCCTGTGACTCTGGATCTTCTTTTTTGCCCACATTACTCCCTGCCTGGTGGAACACACACACACACACACACACACACACACACACACACTCAGACACACACACACACACATACACACACACAAGGTAGATGAGATAAACGTAAACAGATAGGATAAAAAACATGAAGTGAGACTGATTATGAATAAGAAATGTAGCTAAGGACAAGTTGAAAGTGAGAGTAAATCAATGAGTTTAAAAGTAAACCAACCTCCTGGCTGAGCAATGTTGGGGTTCTAATTCAGTGGAAGCAGTTTCCGTTCACAGGATCAGGTGATGTCTGTGTGGGGTTAGGACTCTAGAGTTGTCATGGTTACAGATCCACCATGCAAAGCCTACCTTATTTTTTAGGTCAATAACAACGGTGTCGTCTCCTTCAATGTGCTGGTGAGCCAGTTCACACCCGAGTCCTTCCCCTTGACGGATGGAAGGGCCTTCATCGCCCCGTTTTGGGCAGATGTGCACAATGGGATCCGCGGCGAGATCTACTACAGAGAGACCATGGACCCGGCCATCCTGAAAAGAGCCACCAAGGACATCAGGAAATATTTCAAGGACATGGCAGCCTTCTCGGCCACGTGGGTCTTCATTGTGACCTGGGAGGAAGTCACGTTTTATGGAGGGAGCAGCACCACCCCTGTAATAACCCACATTTTCTGTTTCCCTGTATCCCCACCACCTGCTTCTTATCTGTCTTTGCCTCCCTGAAGGAGTTAGGTTGTCAGAGCCAAGAAGCGACCCTTGCCTCAAGTTCAGTTGACGAGTCATGGCCCCCACTTTCCAGGCAACAGTGAGTGATGGGGCAGCTTTGCCGGTCGGGCAGCACGGTATTTCTGGGCTGTACACCTTCTGCCGCTAAGCGTGGCACATGTGGAAAGGCGCCTGCAGGCTACTCATAGGAGAGAGCTCAGGAAGGTCCCTCTGTTCTTGCAAAGCCCTGCCTCGCTTCATCAGCTAATTTCCTTTTTTTTTTTTTTTGTCTTTTTCCTCCTGGTAGGACAAGGAAATGGGGTGCTGGTTTGGGGCACAAATGATCTGACTTATTTTACTGTAGCCAGGATTGGAGTTCATATCTGATGCTAATTGGGCAATTAAAGCATTTTCTGAGTAGCTTTAACATCTGCTCTGAGGAAGTTAAACAAAAGTCTGATCGAAAGACGGCATTGGCGCTGCAGTAGAGACGCCAGCTCCCTCCAGGGGCAGCAGGCTGGCCTCCCACAAAGGCTGAGGCTGCAGGCTGCCTGGCAGGGAGAGCTTTGAAGTAGCAGATGCGCCTTCGTCTGTGTGACTTCCGGCAGCAGATGCCCTCAGAAATTGCCCTCTGCTCTCTGAGAGTGTTTCCAGCCTGTCTGCTTTCCCATTTCCTTGGCAATGAGTCAGCTGTTTGGGCAGAAATGATTGAGCTGGAGACAGAGGTGGGCACAAGGCCACCCCAAGGTGAGCACCTGGCCTGGGCCCCTTTCATCGCTGGGGGTTCTGGACACAGCAAGGCGCCAAGCTGTGGGCACAGAGGCTGGAAATGCCCTCGGAAGGAGCAGGTGATTCCCACAGCCGCACAGGGATGCAGTGATGCAGGGATGCGGTCGCCGCCTTGGGCATGGCTGACCTGAGCCTCGTGCTCACAGCACTCAGGCGTGAGACATCGTGAGCACGGGCCTTAGAGTCTGTGGAGGGGAAAGGGAGAACGCCCACCGAACGCTGGCCACCATGTTCTCAAAAAGCTCCCATTGGCAATAAAAATGGCAAGATAGTTTAGGTATTTTCTGGCTTGAACTTTGAAGTAAATTTCTGGACTATGTGAGAACTTGTCAGCAAGGTTGAATGAGGTAACATCTGACTGTTTTGAGCTCCTTGGAGAAAAAGGCAGCACAACCCCCACAGAGCGGCTGCCATGTCTGTCTGTCCCTGTCCTGAAATTGGCCTCCTCTTCTATCTGCCCTTCACTCCAGGCCCCCTTTCTCAGAGGAACCGTCCACCACAGGGCCTCGCCCTGACCTGGGTGGCCTGGAAGAGGCAGAGGGCCTCAGGGGCACAACAGGAAGGGAAGAGCAGCGAGGAGCAGGAGGCAGGGCCTCGGGGACACACTTGGTTTAGGAGGGAGAGCTGATGCTCACGGAAGGTTTTTTCTGAGCTCAGCTCTGTGCGAGGCCCATTCTGCATTCATTCAGCCTCACAGGATGCTCCCCTGAAGGCTAGAGCAGGCCCAGAGAGGCTAGATAGCCTGCCAATGTGGGTGAAGAGAGAGCGGACCTCTGGGGAGGGAGAGCAGGTGCAAACTGAAGTCTCAGAACACTGAATCCGAGCTGTTTTCTCGGCTGCCTCCTCGGGGTCATTAGAAGTCATCTGGAGCATAAGAGGGTTTTTAAGAATTGAAAACCGGGTTTAAAAAAACAGGTCTGGAGAAGTCTTAAAACTAAAATGGAGTAGCTGTGCATGTAGAGGTGTGTGAGTGCGGGCGGTGAGGTGCCAAGGGCAGGGCTCCGGAGTGCTGTGGCGTGGCTGGCTGATTGCGTGACTTCTAGGATCAGACATGGCCTGCACTTGAGACCTGCTTGGACCACATATCTGTCCAACTTGGTTTCCAGTGGAGGAATCCATTTCCTGAAGGAGAAGCTTGGTCTGGGGGCATGTTGCTTCGTCCTTGTGTGACCTTGTGACCTTGACTTTGTGCCCAAACCCTGAGCTGACCGACCCTGCTGTGACCTTAGGCAATGTTTAGCTGACTGCTTACTCATCTTTGCCTCACTTTCTTTTTGGGTTGAGCAGAGCCAAAGAATGGAGGTGTATACCGGCGAGTCTATCATAAACACCATCAACTGTGTCAGCCACCGAGCTTGAGGAGAAAGTCCTCAATGACAAAAAGAGCTTTTCTTTACTCTCCCCGCCAGGACCTCGGGAGGGTGGTTTGGGGCTTCCAGGATCCTCTGCACAGTCTGATTACACGGGATAAGGATGTGGGTCCTGCTCTGCATCTGGCAGAATGCCAGCAGGATGGTATCGGGCAGCGGAGATGCTGAGTCTGAATGGAAAAGGTCAAAGCAGCCTCTCCTTTCATTCTATTTTAATTTCCTGAAATGTGTGTCAGGGTGGGCTTAGCAAAGGGAAGCAGCACAGGCAGCATTCGCTACAGCCTGTTTCCACAAGCTGTTTGCAAGGCTCACGTGAATGTACATAACATCTCCATCCCGAAAAGCTTAGGGTGAAGACAGTCTGCACTACAGCCTGGTGCTAAGAGACCACTGGGGCTCTGGTCTGAATCCTGCCTTCTGTTGCAGGGCCATTAAGAGATTTCTAGGAATTAATTTCTCTTGACTCTCGGTTTTTAAGCTACGAGATGGGAATCGCCCTGCTTTGCCCATCTTAGTGCTGATCTGAGTTGCAGATGAGTTGAGAACTTTGCAAATATAAAGTGATGCATGAATGCTCAATGAGAGGAGCAGTTCCCCCACAAAGTGCTCCATGAAAATCACTTTCTGCTGCCCTGTCCGAAGGTGAGGGGGTGCCCCAATCCCCAGTGCTCTCTGGGAAGTGAGAGGACATGCTCTACCAACTCTGTCATTGCCTCTCCATCCCCACTTACCCCCCCACCTGCCCCCCACCTGCTGCCTCTCACCTGCCTCCCCTGACCACCTGCTGCCTACCTGCCCTCCCCGCCCCAGGTGCTCAGCCCCTTCCCTGCCTACGCTTCCTGTAGCTTATTCTCTTGCCACCATCTGGGGGTGCCTGCATACCAGCACAACTGAGTGAGTTCTGCGTTTTCTGTCTGAGGCCAGTCGGAGCCTGAGAGGCGGCCCCCACCGGCCTCTAGGTGGTTCTCAGGTATCTTTCTTCCAGGCGCCCCACACACACCCTGCTTTTCCCACGTGAGGACACATTAAGAGAGGACGCAGAGCACGAGCGCCAGCAGCACCCTGAGCTGCTGGGGGCAGGGCGGGGCAGACGCAAAACTGCTGTGGGCAGTGAGAGTCACAGCCCCTCCACCCCCCACAGGTGAACACCTTCCAGGCGGTCCTGGTGTCTGATGGCTCCTATACATTCACGCTCTTCAATTACTATGAAATCAACTGGACCACGGGGACAGCAAGTGGCGGGGACCCCCTGACGGGTCTCGGGGGAGTGATGGCACAGGTGGGTGGCTGCTGACCGTCTCAGGGGGTGAGGAAACAGGTGTGGGCCCTCCTGACTGTCTCAGGGGGTGAAGGAACAGGTGGGGGGCCCTGACTCTCTCAGGGGAGAGGAGAGAGCACAGGTGGGGCCCTGACTGCACTCTGCCATGCCCCAGTCATCCTGGAGGGAGTCCTTCCCAGAGCTCTTGCCGAGGGAAGGGTGCTGATGGTTGTGGAGACTGGGGGCTAGTCTTGTCCATCTCTGATATCTTGATGTGGTGCAGCGGGAACAAGGCAGGTCTTTCTCACCTGAGAAGCAGGTGTTTGGGCAAGAAAAGGGGCAGTGTTTGTGCTCAGGCCGCCTCCCTTCTGCGCTCCAGGCAGGATTTAACGGTGGGAACCTCAGCAACTTCTTCAGCCTGCCGGGGTCCCGAACCCCGGACATCGTGAACATCCAGGAGACCACGAACGTCAATGTCCCTGGCCGCTGGGCCTTCAAAGTGGATGGGAAAGAGATTGACCCGGCCAATGGCTGCACCTCCAGAGGTAAGGCTGTTTCTGTCTCTATGGCAACACAGTTAGATTGACAGGCAGGTATTTTGGCCCTGAAGGCAGACACTTTCTGCACATCCTCCTCTCAGCGGGCCCCTTTGACCCAATGGGCCTCCTGCATCTGCAACACCGCCAACTGCTGGTTGCCTGGCGCATGAGCATGGAACAGCCACAACGTGGATGAGGGTCTTGAGAGATGTCCCAGCCAGAGGGAAGGAGGGAGCCCTGGTTGACATCAGCCTTGTCGGGTCCTTCCCCTTCGACAGTCCCTTCACCCACTCCTGCCTGCCCCTGCACCAGGCCCCAGAGTGGCAGACCTGTGGCAGGCCTGGAGAGGACATCAGCCCTGGAGTGCATGCTAGGAGGGGGCGCTTGAACGTCTGTGGGGTATCTCCTGAGACCCGCCCAGCAGCAGCGAAGCAAGCAGGAGTTTGGGGGTAGGGGGAAGCCACTGGTGAGCCAGCTGTGAGCGCTCCCCGTGGGCCTCTTGCAGTCAGTGGAAACACTGCCCTCGGTGCAGAGAGGTCCAGGGCTCCCAGGAGCACCCACTGCAGACTCCTGCTTCGTGTGTCTGAGTCTTCTGAAAACAGGGTTTCTGTCCCACGTCTGCTCTGAGGAGTGGAGACAATACAACTAGAACTAGTAAACATCCACTTACCACGCACTCTGCCATCTAGCCACTGCATCTCTCCAGAACATTCTGAGGGCCCAGGCTGGTGCTGGCTGTTCTGTGAGGCGGAGAAGCGGAGCCCACGCCTCCCACTCCACAACAGAGAGCTCGGCTGGGAACAGGGTAACGTGATAGCAAAGACACAGACTGGCGCTGGCACAGAGGGTGCCGGAGTTTCAGAGCCATGAAATGCCTTGGGCTGGGATGAAGGTTCAGGAGGTCTCCTGTCCTCCTGGGGACCCCTGCATCTCAGCAGCCCCAGGAGACCTCAGATTGCTCTCCTGGCCCAGCTCCAGGTTGTTTAATATCCGGAAAAGCCCCATCCACCTGCCTGAAGTCCGTGCTCTGCCCAGTCCCCGCGGAGAGCAGGCGTGTCAGGCCCGGCTGCCCAGACACCTTGGCCTGCAGATGCCAGGTCTCCAGGTTGAGACAGTGGATGAGCGCAGCTGGGCGGGGACCAGATGGGCCCAGGGCCCCTCGAGCACGGGGCTCCTGTTTTGCTCCTGCCCTGCGCGTGACTGCAGCTTCACTCAAGCTCTGGAAAAGACCCAGCCAGCACCCCGTGGTCTCTCCCCTGCACAGCCTGGCTGGTGGCCACAGCGCCTCGCCCTCCCTCACTCCTCGCAGAGCCGAGTGGCATGGGGGTGGTGACAGCGCACAGGCCACCTGCATGCAGACCACTTCCACCTCACTCCTCCCCCTGGAGTCTTGGTGGGGTTCGTATTCAGGACGACTTTTGCACCCCCTGCCAATGCTCTGCATCACCATGTGCTGCTGGGCCACACTGGTCTGAGAGCCTGAGGGTGGCTGGGTGAGGAGGGAAGTGTGAGTGGAACTGGTTTATTATATCATCATTTTCAAAGAAAATGATCTCAGCAACTCCACCTTTTGGCCCAAATGTCCTCTATTCCAAGGCATCTCCCCCCACTCCTCCGCCCCGCCACCCCCAAAGCCCAACAAGGCGGAGACTGAAGGCTGCTGTTGGGCTGGTGCCCAGGCTGTGGGGTGAAGGGGCCTTTTTCAGCAGATGCATGTGACCTGCTGGGATGTGAGCCAATCTGTTACCCCATTGGAGGCCTCTGCTCAGCAGGTATCAACATCATCACCTGCTGAGATGGAGTTGTTCCTGCCCACAGACGGAGCCCGGGAGGACTGCTGGGTACCATGCCTTCTGCTCAGTTAACCTGTAGTCAGTGTTATAACAATCTGAGAAATTTTTCACACTGAATTTCAAACTATATTTACTCTTGGTCTACGGCATTATTTGTAATTCTTAATGTTGGTTTTTCGTCTTTCCTTCAGATATTCTCAGTTTACAAATGCCCCCTGCCTCCATCAGTGTGTGCCAGCTTTGTATAGTATCAGGGTCCAGGGAGGCAGGAACAGGTAGGCAAGCTGAGGCAGGGGGGTATAAGGCCATAGCCATGGAGGTTGCCCAGTTCTCTTGACTTTACCCCCAACTAAGGATCTCACAGCCCTCAACCCTGAGGTGCTCCTATTTCAATTGAAGGTTGATATTAACAACTGGCAAATTTCAAAAATTTGGTTGGGGAGATAATTTATTTAGGAAAGTGTTTTGGAAGACTGGTGGCCACAGCGCCTCGCCCTCCCTCACTCCCAAATAAATAGTAGTGAATAATTTAAAAATTAGCCCGGCCAGCGTGGTTCAGTGGTTGAGCGTCAACCTATGACCAGGAGCTCACAGTTCCAGTCCCAGTCAGGAAACATGCCCGGGTTACAGGCTCCATCCCCAGTGTGGAGCATGTAGGAGACAGCCAGTCAATGATTCTCTCTCATCATTAATATTCCTGTCTCTCTCCCTCTCACTTCTTCTCTGAAGTCAATAAAAATATATTTTAAAAAATTAACATATCCCTTGAAACCATTCTGCTCCTCCACTTAGTCTCCTCCCAACCTAGACCCTGTGGACAAGTTCTGTCTGCCATAGAGGCCAAAAGTGCAGGTAACAGATTGGATTGGCAGGGCCTAGAGTGAAAGGGGACACACTTGTAGTTGTAAGTTAGTGTCTGCAGGATTTATGAGCTTGGAGGTGCCAACCCTGAGGTCAGCCCTTTCTAGGATCTTCCCAGGAAGACTTGGATTTGCATGTGTACATCTGACTCCTGGTTCATGCTGTTGACCTTTTCTGGCATATTCTGGGCCCCCAGCAGATGGCTGAGGGAGTCAGCGAGCAGTGTTGCTGTCCCTGGTGAGCAAGGCTCCTTGGGGAGGAAGGCCCACTCCTGTGGACTAAGCCAGGGACCCACCAGAGCTTCGACTGTGTAAAGACAGACTCGCGTGGACCCCGGCTTCCCCACGGAGCTGCTCAGTGATCTTGGAAAAGTGACTCAGTTTCTCTTAAGCCTCGTTCCTCACTTGTCGGGGGAGGACAGCAGCACTTGCCTCCTACGGTGCTTTGTGGAGTCCAGGGTGTCGCACCGTCCAGCGCCAGGCCTGGGCCTTGCGGAGGGAGAGGCCTCTGCCGACGCTCTCTGTCCTTGTCGCAGGGCAGTTTCTGCGGCGAGGGGAGGTGTTCTGGGAGGACCTGAACTGCACCATCAAGTGCCGCTGCCTGGACTTCAACAATGAGATCTACTGCCAGGAGGCCGCTTGCAGCCCCTATGAGGTGTGCCAGCCCAAAGGCAAGTTCTCCTCCTGCAGCCCCTTGGAGACTGGCACCTGCGTGGTGTTCGGGGAGCCGCACTACCGCACCTTCGACGGCTTCGTCTTCCATTTCCAGGGCTCCTGCGCCTACCTGCTGGCCCGGCACTGTGTGCGGGCGGCCCACCTCCCCTTCTTCAGCGTGGAGGCCAAGAACGAGCGCCGGGCTGGCAAGGCCGTCTCCACGCTGAGGGAGCTCTCCGTGGAGGTGAACGGCTACAAGATCCTCATCCCCAGAGGGAGCTATGGGAGAGTCAAGGTGAGACACCTCCCTCCCCACCCCCCGTCCCCTTGCGCAGGGAGGGCTCGGCGGGCTCCACCAGAATCTCTCCCAGGCCTGTAGGTCTGCTGGGAGCTCTTGGCACCACAGGATGCACCGCTCTCCCTGCCTCGCAAAGAGCTTGTGCAGTTCTTGGCTGAGCTACATTGTGTGTGTGGGAGCTGACCTAGCGCCCTTGTTACCACAGAGTGTGTCTGCTGGGCATTTTAAGTACATTATGGTCCTGGTTCCCTTTAAACACTGGGGCGTGCTCACACCCACACGTTCAAGCTCAAGAGCACCTGGGGAGAGCGTGGCTCGTGTCCCCATCATGGGCCTGGCTGAAACAGTGGTAGCCACGTGGCCATGCAGTGGAGATGGTGGAAACACAAGGCACACCCACGCCCCAGTGCAGGGTTTGATTGACAGTTCCCTCCACCGCTTCCCTTCACTGCATTCACAGAGAAACCTCCAAACTGACATTTGTCTTCAGAGGCACCCTGCACGGGCGGCCCCCAGGAAGCCTGTGGCCTCGCAGTCAGCAGGGCAGAGAGAGCCCAGAGCTGCCTCCCAGACAGCAGAGCCCTCCCCCTGACTGGTGCCTGAGGCCGCTCTGCTAGAGTGGCTCCTTAATGCCATCGCCTGCCACCGTCCCGGGTCGGGCAGTGCAGTGACACAGGAGGCTGCGGGAGGCCACAGCTCCTCACCACGTGAGGGCCACAGCTTTTCCGTTTGTTCATGAAGACTCATCACAACCAGATATTTATTCAAGTAACAATAACCAAGATCCCCAGGGATTGATGGCTGAAACGGTGTGCAGTCCTTAATCCCCGACCTGAAGGTCATCACCGAGGTCTCGAGCAGACCCGACATCAAGGCTGGGATTTCTTTCTTTAAAAAAAGTGTTGTGGTTCTAAGGGACGCAGCATGTTCAAGCAGAAGCGGATGGGGGAGCGAACGCTACTTCCAGGCCCGTCCTCCTGGGCCTCCTGAGCCAGCGGGCCCTGCTGGCAGGGTGCTCTCACTGTGGCTGGATCCCAACTTGCTGGCTGCTGGGCCACAGTTCTGCCTTCCCCGAAAACGGAGGTGTGGCGGGGAGAGTCCCTGGGAGTTGACAGTGTTGGGCCCTGTGCGTGTCCTCTGGATGCAGGCTAGCATTTTCCAGCTGGTACGAGCCCAGTAGCGCCCCCTACTGCTGCATTCTGGCGCTCGTTCTTGGCCTCCATGCTGAAGAAGGGCATAGCATCTGCATCAAAAAGAAGCGTCACGCTTGATTCCCACTCTCCTTTCTGAAGGAGATTCTTTCTTGCTCACAGTCAGGCTTTTTTAAGAAGGAAAGGGCGCGGCATCCCTCAGACCAGCAGCCCTGCTGGCCGCGCGCTCCTTC
Organism: Lasiurus cinereus; assembly: GCA_011751065.1. Taxonomy (NCBI): domain Eukaryota; kingdom Metazoa; phylum Chordata; class Mammalia; order Chiroptera; family Vespertilionidae; genus Lasiurus; species Lasiurus cinereus. The sequence continues at coordinate 5,002,193 of JAAGEH010000417.1, read as the reverse complement.
CTATCGTCCTGGCGTCGGGCAGATTCCTAATGTTCTGTAGCAACGGGAGGCGTGGATGTGAATGCAAATGTTTTAGACAGAAAAGGTTATGTGACTCCACCTGCAAGCTAACAATGGCTCCCTTTTCCTCTTGTCAAATGGCTTCCAAGTTTCTCTGAATAAATCTGCTCTTCGAGGGTGGCTGCTGGACGGATGGCAGAGCGCCCACTTGGGTGAAGTGGGGACAGACAGGAAGAGGGGCAGGAAGCAGGGGAGAAAGCCATCCGCCCGCAAGACAGCGGGCTTCTTCAGACAGGCTGGCCAGCCCAGGCAGCCGGAGGCCTGTTCCTGCGGACGGACGGGAGGCATCCTCTCTCCTCAGAGGGAGGGCCTGCATCTGACTATGGATTTCCCCCTTTGAACCATTAGCAAGTAGCAACATTGGCTTATAGGTGCCAATGGGGACCAAAGGGCACCAGAGTCCACACAGAATAAACACCACCTTCCTGCTAACCCTTCTCCGTTTCCTGTCCCCCCTCCCTGGAACACCCTCCCAGGTGCACCTGAGGGCTCAGGCTCCAGGAGAAGAGGGAGGCCAGTTAGCATTTGGTGGAGAGGAGCTAGGTCTGGTCAGAGTTGCTCAGCACCTGTGCCTTACAGCCACAAGTGGCCTTTTTGAGCTTTATTTTCTCTTTTTGTAAAATGGGTGAAGCTGTTAAGGAGGCAGGACTCTGGGGCTGGAGGGTAGACATGCTCCTGTGCATACTTGAGGGAGGACAGGAGAGCACAGCTGTGAGCAGTGGGCAAGGGCCTGTCCCTCCCTGTCCCTCGAGCCCTGGACCTTACTCTCCCCACCTGCAAGAGGGAGATGATTGGGGCCTTCAGAGGCTGTCATGAGGACAAACTAGAAGGACCACACGTGCGACTTCTTGTACAAAGCTTGGCACGCTATGGGTGCTCAGTATGCTCATTCCCACTTTGCCATCGCCACCAAAGTCTCTTTCCATTCTAAGCCCTAGGCTTGGACTTCTCGCTCCTAACCATGTCTCCATCCACATGCTGGAAGACACCCCCAAAGAGGGAAATGGCTAGAAGACTGGAGGCACAAAGGGGAGATTCACAAACCACTGGTTAACCGAGAGTGAAGGCTCTGGGATATGTAGTTGGAAGAATGACATAGGATCCATGACCCATGCAGCGGCGGGGCGGGGTTCTGTGGACATGCCGCTCCCAGCACTGTGAGCTACAGACTCAGGGACTTGTGTGAGAGAATGTTTCCCAGCACTTATGACAGGAAAACACTGTCAGCCGGCGATTCCAGTGCCTGTGGTGGGCCTGGGACAGAGTCGACCTCCATGGGGCAAGATCCAATGCAGAGAAGCTGGGGGACTCTTGCAGGACCCAGAGACTAGCTGTGGTGCTGCTCCGAGGCAGACCCTAACCTCTGTTAGCAGCCGCCTCCGTGAGGGAAGGACATGCAGATGATCCTTTTCTAGTCGTGTCTTTGTGGGGTTTGGAATGAGGATGATGCTGGCCCCTTAAAGAGAGCTTGGAAGTCTTCCTGCCTCGTGGATTTGTGGGATACCTTGAGGATGACAAGAGCTAGTTCTTTAAATGTTGGGTAAAATTCACTTCCTCTTGTTTGCTGAGATTTTTTTAAAAATTACTACTTTGATTTCATTGGTTAATATCAGTCTACTCAGGTTTCCTGGTTCTTCCTGATTTGGTTTTGGAAGACTGTATTTTTCTAGGAATTTATTCATTTTGCCCAGTTTATTGATATATAGCTGATTTTAGTATTTTCTTACAATTCTTTGTATTTCTGTGGTGTCAATGGTTACTCTTCCACTTTGTTTTTTATCTTGTTTTTTGGGGTCCTCTCTTTTTGTTTCTTGATGAGTCTGGCTAAAGGTTCATCAAATTTATTTTTTCAAAGAACCAGCTCTGGTTTCATTTATCTTTTGTATTGTTTTTTTCATGTCTATATTACTCATTTCTGCTCTGATCGTTAGTATTTCCTTCCTTCTACTTACTGAGGGGTTTTCTAGTACTTCTTTTAGATGTAGGATTAAATAGCTTATGGAAGATTTTTCTTGCTTCTTGAGGTAGACCTGAAATGCTATGAACTTTCTTCTCAGAACTGCTTTCACTGTGACCCATAGATTTTGAGTTGTTTTGTGTTCATTTTCATTTGTTTGCCAGTCATTTTTTATTTCCTCTTTGATTTCACTGGCAACCCATTCAGCATGCTATTTACCTTCCATGTTTGAATGTTTTTGAGGCGTGGTTTTTTTTTATTGTAGCTGATTTCTAGTTTCATGCCATTGTGACCTGAGAAGATGCTTCATATGATTCCAATCTTCCTGAATTTGGTAAGACTTATATTGTTTCCCATTATAGGTCTGTCTCTGATGATGTTCTATGTGCTCTTGAGAATAATGTATATTTTGTTGCTGTGAGATAAAATGTTCTGGAAAGATGAATTAAATCCATCTGATCCATTGTGTCCTTTAAAGTTGCTGTTTCCTTGTTGATTTTTTTATTTTTTATTTCAAAGACTTAGCAGTTATGTCAGCAATGTGTTAAAGTCTTTCACTGTGGCTGTTGCTGTCAATCTCTCCCTTTAAGTCCTTCAAGAGTTATATATATACTAGGGGCCCAATGCATGAAATTCATGCACTGGGGGCAGGGTCCTCAGCCCCGCCTGCCCCCTCTCACATACTGGGAGCCCTCAAGGTAGCTTAGGCCCACTTCCTTTATGGGAGGCGACTGGTCTGATCAGGGGAAGGCACCAACCCCATCACCCTGCTGCTGCAGCCACTGCCAGTCACTGCAACCACCAAAATGTTTTCATCAACACGGACTCTAGTTCCTTCACCATGAAAAAAATGACAACTTTCTTTAGGCATTTTCAAGATGTGTCTTTCATAGGATATGAAATTTCTTTTTTTCTTTATTTTTTATCTTCACCTGAGGATATGTTTCCATTGATTTTTAGAGAATGTGGAAGAGAAAGGGAGAGACAGAGAGAAACATCAAAGTGAGAGGAACACTTTGATGGATTGCCTCCTGCATGAGTCCTGACCTAGGCCCCAGCCAGGGAGGAGCCTGCAACCTAGGTACATGCCCTTGAACAGAATTGAACCCAGACCCTGCGGTTCATAAGCCAAGACATTATCCACTGAGCCAAACCCCTCTAGGGCAGGATATAATATTTCTTAGCCCTCCAGCAGTGGACCTTCATTTTTTTCTCCACAAGTGTGGTGGAAAAATCCTAGATCACCTTTTTGGATTCTTTTTTTTTTATTAAATCTTTATTATTCAGATTATTATATTTGTTTCTCTTTTTCCCCCTCCATAGCTCCCTTCCACCCGGCTCCCACTCCTCCCTCTACCCTTATCTCCCTCTCGTTGACCTCATCCATAGGTGTATGATTTTTGTCCAGTCTCTCCCTGTACACCCCTCACCCCTTTCCCCCTGAGAATTATCAGTCCACTCCCTTTCTATGCTCCTGATTCTATTATATTCATCAGATTATTCTGTTGATCAAATTTTTAATTCACTTAATTTTTAGATTCATTTGTTGATAGATACGTATTTGTTGTTCATAATTTTTTATATTTTACCTTTTTCTTCTTCCTCTTCTAAAAGAGTACCTTTCAGCATTTCATATAATACTGGTTTGGAGTTGATGAACTCCTTTAGCTTTTTCTTATCTGTGAAGCTCTTTATCTGCCCTTCAATTGTGAATGATAGCTTTGCTGGATAAAGTATTCTTGGTTGTAGGTTCTTGCTATTCATCACATTGAATATTTCTTGCCACTTCTGTCTGGCCTGCATGGTATCTGTTGAGAAATCAGCAGACAGTCGTATGGGTGCTCCCTTGTAGGTAATGAACTGTTTTTCTCTTGCTGCTTTCAATATTCTCTCTTTGTCTTTTGCTCTTGGTATTTTAATGATGATGTGTCTTGGTGTGGTCCTCTTTGTATTCCTTTTATATGGGGTTCTGTGTGCTTCCTGGACTTGTAAGTCTATTTCTTTTACCAGATGTGGGAAGTTTTCAGTTATTATTTCTTTAAGTAGGCTTTCAGTATCTTGCTCTCTCACTTCTTCTGGCACCCCATAATTCTGATGTTGGTATGCTTGAAGCTGTCCCAGAGGCTCCTTACATTATCTTCACATTTTTGGATTCTTTTCTCCTCTTGCTTTTCCAGTTGAGTGTTTTCTGACTCTTTATATTTCAAATATTTGACTTGATTCTTGCCTTCATCTAGTCTGCTATTAAGTCTCTGTATAATATTTTTTATTTCAGTCAGTTTAAGTTTAATTTCTAGTTGGTTCTTTTTCATCTCTAGTTGGTTTTTTTTTCATCTCCTCTTGGGTTTCGCTAACTTTATCCAATTTTTCTAGAATATTCTTGAAAAATCTTATAAGCGTGGTTTTGAACTCTATATCCAGTCGTTGGTTTTCCTCTATTTCTTTTGTTTGTGATCCCTTCCCTTGTCTCAGCATTTTCACTATGCAGGGAGAACTTCTGTGTTGGATTCAGCCTTATGATACCAGACTTGCAAAACTGCAAAAGCCTCTCTGTTGAGCTTGGGATGGGTGGAGTCTCAGGGCTTAAGGGACTGCCTTGCCTTCCAGTTGGCCCTGCCCTGGACAGCCCCTGAGTCTCACATGACTGGGTAATCTCTGGAGGGGTCCCTGTGTGCGCACGCACTCTTACAGTGTCTCTAGACTGCTGCCCCTCTGACTCCCCTGTGCTCCAGGACCATATGAGTCTGGGTCCCAGGGTTTCGCCAAAAACTGGGGTTTAGTGGAGTTAGAAGTGGCACAGTTGGGAGGGTCTGTCTCCCGCCCACTTGTGAAAGCCAGTGGCACAATCAGCAGTCGGTCCTCTGCGCACATCGCCGTGCGCGTCACCAGACTTCTGATCTTTTGTGACTCCCCTAAATTTCCATGCACTTCTCCCTTTTCACAGTCCAAACTCCCTCCATATGAGTTTCGGCTGGATCTGGGGTTTAAGTGTCATAGGATAAGGGGTTCAATGCCTTCGAGAGTCTCCGTCTCCCTCCCGCCAGAGAAAGCCAGCCAGGTGCGCGTATCCGTACCTCAGCTTTTTGCAGCTCCTCTGGGTCTCTGTGAGCCCCTCTCTTTCCTTCTAGTTGTAGAATTTCCACTCAGCCAGCTTTCCCGTGGCTCTGGATGCTGTCTGTTCTGTCTTTCAGTTGTAGTTTTGAAATTGTTATGCAAGGCAGCAGTATAGGTGTTTATCTATGCCACCATCTTGGATTCCCTCCATTTTGGATTCTTATTACCCAAGTTACTAAGAATATTACCAGTGGCAAGGAACTTAGCCAATGAGCAGTCAGAAAAGGTACTCAGATCAAGTGGATTACAAATTCAATTCACACGGATCACTAGCTCTGCTCCTGCCCAGGCCTAAAGCCTATGGGACCCCCCAGCTCGCTCCCATCATAGGTCACTGGCTCCCTCTCCCTCCCATGGTTGACTTCCTCTCCCTCTAAGGGCTGGCTCCCTCTGCCTCTGATTGCTGGCTCTCGTTCCCTCTGATGACTGGCTCCCTCTCCCTCTGAAGGCTGGCTCCCTCTCCCTCTGATGACTGGCTCCCTCTCCCTC
>JAAGEH010000417.1:4853061-4991573 GCA_011751065.1 Lasiurus cinereus | reverse complement strand
CCCTCTCCCTCTGATCTCTGGCTCTCTTTCCCTCTGATCCCTGGCTCCCTCTCCCTCCAAAGGCTGGCTCTCTTTCCCTCTGATCGTGGGCTCTCCCTCCCTCCCAGTGTGGCTCCCTCTCTCCCTGATGACTGGCTCCCTCTCCCTCACTGACTCCCTATCCCTCTGATTGCTGGCTCCCTCCTGTCACTGGCCTGGGGTCTGGGGCCTGGGCCCCCAGCTCCCTCCCATCGCTAGATCCGCCCCTGATCAGGAGCTCTTTTGCTCAGGCCCTTCCCAGGCTGCTCAGGGCCCAGATGAGGCCTACCTTGGAGTGACCTGGGTGCCCAGGATGTTCCTGGATGGAGGCCACTGGGCACCTACTTATGCAAATTAACCATTGTATTTGTTGGGTTAATTTGCATACTCACTCTGGTTGGCTGTGGACATAGTGGAGGTATGGTCAATTTACATGTTTGTCTATTATTAGGTAAGACTTTACCAAAGTTACATCCTCTTGTTGGATCCATCCCTTTAGTATTATGTAGTGTGACCTTCTTTGTCTTTTGCTATGGCCTTTGTTTTGAAGTCTGTTTTTTCAAATATACTAGTAAGTATCGCTACCCCTGCTTTTTTTTTTTTCATTTTCATATGCATGGAAATTTTTCTCATCCCTTCATCCTGTGTGAGTCTTTTGTTATGAAGTGAGTTTCTTGTAGATAGCATATAATTGGTCATGTTTTGTTATCCACATTGCTATCCTATGTCTTTTGATTGGATCATTTAATCCATTTACATTTTAGGTTATTATCAATGAGGACTTAATTGTCATTTTTTTCTTTATACTTATGTTCCTCTCTAAATGTACTTCTTTTTCTTCTTAAAGCAGTGCCTTTAACTTTTTTCACAATGCTAGTTTGGTAGTAATATACTCCTTTAGTCTTTTTTCTTTTGGAGGGGTCTGAGAAGCTCTTAATTTCTTCTTCAGCTTTTAATGATAGCCTTGCTGGATAGAGTAATCTTGGATTCAGGTCCTTGCTTTTCATTACTTTGAGTACTTCATACCAATCTCTTCTGTCCTGAAGTATTTCTGTTGAGAAATCATCTGACAGTCTTATGGGAGCTCCATGATAGGTATCTGTTTCTCTCCTGCTGCCTTTATAATTGTCTCTTTAATCTTTGCCATTTCAATTATGATGTGTCTTGGCATGTGTCTTTGGGTTCATCTCTTTTGGTTATCTGATCCTCTTGAACTGGTGTGATTTTTTCCTTCACCAGATTAGGGAAGTTTTCTGCCATTATTTCTTTTAACAGGTTCTCTACCCCTTACTCCTATTTTTCTCCTTCTGATACTCCTATGATATGAATGTTATTACATTTCATGTTGTCCCAAAGTTCTTTTAATCTATTCTCATTCTTTAAAAATATTTTTTTCTTTTGCTGCTCTGATTGGGTGTTTTCTGCTCCCTTGTGTTCCAAATCACTGATTCAGTCCTCTGCTTCATCCAACCTATTCTTTATTCTTTCCAGTGTATTCTTTATTTCAAATATTGTTTTCTTCATTTCGACTGGTTGTTTTCCATGATTGCTATGTCCCTTTTCATGCTGTTGGAATTCTAAGTTCTTGGAACATCCTTAAAACCATTTCTTTTAAATCTGTGTCTGGCAAATTGCTTGCCTCTGTCTCACTTAGCCCTCTCTCTCTCTCTCTCTCTCTCTCTCTCTCTCTCTCTCTCTCTTTTTCTTTGAGATTTATCCTACCTTTCCTTTTGGACATGTTTCTTTATCTCCCTGTTTTGGATGCCGCTCTGTATGTTTTATTACTATGTACGTGGTAGATCAGCTATCTCTCCCTCTCTTGATAGTGTGGCCTTATGTAGTAGATGTCTTATGGGGCTCAATGGTACAGTCCCCTTGATCATCTAGTGTCCTCTAGACATGCCCCTTGAGTGAGTTATGTGAGCCCTCACATTATTACTGAGTCTTGATTTCTATTGGCCTGTTCGCATGTAGGGTAAACTCGGGATGGTTGACTGTGAGGACTGACCCTAGCCACAGTGAAGGAGCTGTTGAGCAGGTGCTCACTACAGGAGGCGGAATTTGCCTTTGCAGGGTCTGACGCCTGTCAGATCTCCCTTTGGATATCCCACTTATGAAGCTGATTGGATTCTATGCTGATGTGGTCTGAAGTTGGACACTGGCCTCGGGAGGGACTTTGGTGGTCATGTCAGTCACTGCCTGTGACCAGTCCTGGGAAACCTGTTGGAGCTATCAAGCTATGTACACGTTGTGGCTGCTTCTGCTGGGCCTTAGTGTGTGTGGGCATGACCAAGCTGCACGTTAAGGTTGGTTACACCAGCACTGAGTACGTGGACAGATCATCAAAAGGGCCAAGACACCCCATGATCTGTCTATACCTGCCTTGCTTGCCAGCTACCTGTTTGGGTTGGTCATTGAAAGAGCTTCTGGTGGAATTTGAAGTGCCCAGTGCAGGTTCTCTGTGAGTCACCAAGCAGGTTGAGTGGTATTCACCAAACTGATACAAGCTCAAGCTCAGTGCAAGTGCTGGGTCTGAGTCCACTCAGCCAAAATCCCAGGGGGCACCCAGTCCAGCTGCTGCCTGCCATGTGCCCACAGACTTTTGTGCTGGGGCAGGGAGTCATCAGGGTGATGCCAACAGAGTTTATCAGGCCCAAATAGACTGAGATTTAGCCATATGATGAGGCTCTGCATCAGTCAGGTGAGAAAAGGAAATATGATAGCCTCTATCCTGGAGTTACTTAGCTTGGTCTGTTCCAGATTCCCCCAGGAGTTCTAGGCTGGTAGGGCAGTGCCACCAGGAGGCATGAAGGTGGGGCTAGTGGATCTTTCCAGAGGGTGAGGTGCAGATGAGGCTTCGGGAAAGGTGGGGCGTGGCCCCTGCCCCATAGCCACACAACTCAGTCTGTCTTGGATTTGTATAGACCTCCTGGGCACTCATGCTCAGCAGGTATGGTGACCAGGAATTGGGAGGGTGGGGCTAGCAAATCTCCCAGGAAGGGCAGGTGCCAGTCAGTTTCACAAGAAAGTGAAGATGAAGTCCAAAACCCCAAAGCCACACTACCCACTCACTGACACCCCTTGAGTCTGTCCTGATCTCTACACCATGGCCCAGGCAACTGACTCCTCAGCAGGGCACACACTCTGTAGGGTGGGACAAGAGGGAGTTCAGGGGTAGCACTATTGGATCCCCCAGGCTGATGTTGGCAAGGAGGGGAATGATCCACCCAAGAAAGTTGGTTTCTGTGGTGTGGGAGAGGGACTCAGCACTGGGATCCTGGTGGCCATCCCTTCAGCTCTCTCCCTAGAGCTACAACCTACAGTCTTTCTTCACAAGACTCTAGTCTGCTTCTCCCTGAGCCCAAGATGAGTGACTGCAAATGATATTTTGTGCACTGGCCCTTTAAAAGGGTGCCTGTGTCTCTAGCAGACTCCACTCTCTCCCTGGCAGACAGGTGCCTGCTGATTTTCTCAGCCAGATGTTATGTGGGTGTCTCATCCTGGCTCTGGGGCTCTGGGCTGGCATAGGGTTACAGCCTATGCTCTTCAGGAAGAATGTTTGCACCTAAGATGCCCCTCAGAATCTCAGCCATTGCCCGTGGGAGTAGGGCCAGCTCTTTATGTGTTGCCACCTTTCCTACTGTCTTGATGTGGCTTCTTCTGTAAATCCTTGGTTATGAGACTTCTATTCAGCTGATCTTCAGTTGGTTATTTATGATGATTGCTCTATACTTCCATTGTAGTTCCAGTTTGGTCCTGGGAGGAGGTGAGTGTAGGTGTCACCTATTCTGCTGCCATCTTTGATCTCTGGACAACTTATTCCTTGAGTATATTTTTCTTGTCTGTTTACCGACAGAGAATTACACATGATAGTGCCATGGTAACTCTTGGGAGCAATCCTGCATAGTCTGTTGTCTCACTTCCTAGACAAGTCAGAAGACCCTTGTCCTTGTCTGCCAGAAATCAGTTTAGGAAGCGTACATGCACTTACAGTCAGTTCCACCATGGACTCGGCATTCAACCTCAGCCCACGAATGTGACATCTGCAGGTTCTAAGCATGTTAAGTGTGGAAGAGAAGACAATTCACTCTCCTGTTAGAGGCTTATCAAGCCACCTGCTCAAGTGAGCCAGACTTTTGGGCCTCACTCTTGGTTCTCCCCGATTTTTCTCCCCCCCTCCCCCATAAAACCCACCAGCTCCTGCGGAGTGCTCCCCATGAGCCTGTCCCTCCTTCTCCCATAATCAGGTAGGTTAGGCCCTCACCCGCCATCACCCCTGGGTTCCAGCAGCAGGTGCCCATCAGGTTGCTCTGCTTCTAATTTTGACATCGTGTGTGCTTCGTGCCGGCCAGCATGGACTTTCTAAAATGCAAGTCTAACTATGTCATTTCCTTTTTCTAAACCTTTGTGGGCTCTCCTTAAAGAAGAGAAATCCAAGTATTTTAGGTTTCATTTCTGTGTCATTTTGTTGGTTTTAAAACACAGTTTTAAAGGCACTCCAAGGCCTGTTTCCAACACAGAAGCCTGAGCCACTTTCTAAACATGGAAATCAGATCATGTTGATCTTTTGCTCTAGGCACCCTCTTGACATCATCTTGCTCAGTCAAAGCCGAGATCTTCACAGTAGCTAAATGGCTCTGCCTGTTCTGGCTGCTCTTATCTCTCTGGCAATATCTGCCATTGCCTTGCTCTCTCCGTTACTGTCACACTGGCCCCTGAGGCCCTGGGAGTCCCTGCGTGTCCCCCCTCCAGGCCTGGCTGTCCACTCTTCATGAGCCACTTTCACCCCATATGACAGCGTGGTTTGCTTCCTCACCTCAGATGTCCCTTTTTCTGACGACCCTATTTGAAATTAGAAACCCTCTTTCCTACTACTTTTGACCCACATTCCCTGTTTTATTTTCTGCAAAACAATTTTTCTGCCATACTTATATATTTTTCCTATTTATTTTTTTGCTGTTGGTCTCTTCAACTGAAATATAAGCTCCACAACACAGGGATTTCCACTTATTGGTAACCCCCGGCTCTTAGGACAGGGCTTAGTATCCAGAAAAAGCTGAATCGGTATGTCCTGAGTGGGCCACGCCCCCATCTCCAGCTTCATTTCTGTCCACCCCTTCTCTCTGCAGCTCAGTAACACCTCATGTCCGTCCCACCTGTCTTTATGCTTTTGTCCCAGAATTACCTGTCCCCATCCTTCCTTTGGCCACTTCTGTTTATCTTTAAAGACCCAGGTTAGACTTGATTCCAACTGGAAAGCTTTCTATGATTTTCCCAGGTTGGATTACGTTTTCATGTACTGTTCTCCCAGTGCATCACCTATTAATGCATACTTCCAACTGTGTATTATAAATACCATCCCTGCCCCTTCCCCTGAGTGCTCGGGCAAGGCAGGAGCAATCCTCCTTTTATTCCTTATTTCTCAACACCTAACACAGTGCTTACATTTGTTGTTGTTGAATAATCCTGATACCAGCAAGTGACAGGGCAAAACATTTGGAAAATAACACTGGGACAGTTTCAGCATTCAAGGGGGTAGCAGTTTCCAGCACACGGTCAGCGGGGGGAAGCGGGAGAACAGAAAATAGTGACTTCCACTGGATTTAAAGATTGGATTTAGAGGAACTAAGAGGGAAAATGAGGCAATTAGTCTTTCAAGGAGAGTCTGAAGCTAGCTAGCCCTGGGTCCAGCAGGAAGAGGGACAACCACCTAGACCCGAAGAGTCCAGAGTGGCACTTAGCAATGCGCGTCTGTCGCAGCTTCGGGAACGCCCAGTGCTCAGCAGCCTCGAGGGTTCCCAGGCCTGCGCCTTCCCAGGAGGCCAGCCCAGAGCCCAGGCAGAGGGGCACCATGCTCCCTGCGGAGCTGAGTCACCTGCCTTCCCCTTCCTGATACGGCTGGAACCATTGCCCAGCCCCGGCTCACCTGCCTTTTGCTGTCATTGTTGTTGGCAGGTGAATGATCTAGTGACTTCTTTGCCCATCACCTTAGACTTGGGGGCCGTGAAAATCTACCAGAGTGGCATGTCCACTGCCGTGGAAACAGATTTTGGGCTCCTGGTGACGTTTGATGGCCAGCACTATGCCTCCATCTCCATCCCGGGCTCCTACACCAACTCCACATGCGGGCTCTGTGGGAACTACAACAAGAACCCGCTGGACGACTTCCTCCGCCCCGACGGCAGGCCGGCCATGTCCGTGCTGGATCTGGGAGAGAGCTGGCGGGTCTACCATGCCGAGTGGCTGTGCGACTCAGGCTGTGTGGACAATTGCACGCAGTGCGATGTGGCCACCGAGGCCCTATACTTCGGCCCCGACTACTGCGGCTTCCTCAACAAGACGGACGGGCCCCTGTGGGAGTGCGGCACTGTGGTGGACCCCACAGCCTTTGTGCACAGCTGCGTGTATGACCTGTGCAGCGTGAGGGACAACGGGACTCTCCTCTGCCAAGCCATCCAGGCCTATGCGCTTGTGTGCCAAGCTCTCGGCATTCCAATTGGAGACTGGCGCCTCCAGACTGGGTGTGGTAAGCTGACGTCCCATCCCACTAGGAGGGCAGGGAGCAGGGTCCTGGGATACCTCCTTGTTAGGAGAGATTGTCCAACAGTGGAGGAGAGGTAGAAATATCACAAATTATAAAGAATGAACTGGCCCTGGCCGGGTTTGCTCAGTGGTTAGAGCATTGGCCTGCAGACCAGAGAGTCCGGGTTTGATTCCAGTCGGGGGCACGTACCTTGGTTGCAGGCTCCTCCCGGTCCAGACCCTGGTCAGGACATGTGCAAGAGGAACCAATCGATGTGTTTCTCTCACATCAATGTTCCTCCCTGTCTCTCCCTCTCTCTTCCACTCTCCCTAAAATCCAATGGAAAACTATCCTCAGGTGAGGATTAACCACAATAAAAAAGAATGAGCTGTGAAAGGCTCTTTCCGTGTACTCCATCTGATATTATAGCCAGAAACTGCTGATGAGCATAGGTGGTCTGGGAACATGAAAGGTGAGGCAGGAAAGGTGAGGAAGGCCCTGCAGCAGGGGGCTGCCTCAGAGGCCAGCAGGAGGGGTTTCAGAGGTGCAGGCGGCTGTGGCATAAAGGCAGACATTTGCCATGTGATCAAAACCAGCCTTTGCTACAGTGACGCACTCCCCTGAGGACCAACAGCCTTTGTCCCTGGCTCACTCTTCCCCACGTTCAACCCCTTTAGTTTCATGTCAGCTGACCTGCTGCTGCTGGTGGAGGAAGTGGTGCAAGGGGGAAGCCGGGGAGACCAGGGAAAGGCCCTTTTTCTGAAATGCCTGTGGTGAGGCCGAGCCCCAACAGTGTGGGAAGCCGTTTCCTCTGAATTATCCTTTTGGGTTGAGCATTTTGTGCCATTTACTTATCTCGTTATTTTTTTCTTTTGCCCACTCAAACCCCTCCTTCTTTTCCTAGTTATGCAAACTTTTTAGAACAAGCAAACAGAGACCAGTGACTTGGAATTTTCTTTTCTGGTCCTTGGTTTTCTCCATATGAGTAAACAGAAAACTATAATCCATGCATCTGAGAGTGCTACAGAGGTGAGGAGATTTAAAAATTTAAGTTCCAAGACCAGAGTGAGATTTTTATTCCAGCGGTATGGGTTAAATTCACATAAATCACCACGTATCAAATTCATTTCTTTGTGTACTGGTCACACTACTAAGATGGAGTATATTTATTTTCCTTGCAACTGACCAGTCTATTATGTCTGGATCATCCAAATTCTGATTAAACTTAAGTTGAATTTGGCTTTTCTTTGATCCTTTTATAGTCCAGGAGCATCCAAACTGCCAACTAAATTGCCTATAATGACTATTTTGTCCAATGGTACTGCTTTCCACATTTCTTTCTCTTTCTCTCTCTCTCCCTTTTTCCTCCCTCTCCTTCTCTCTAATGTCAGCAGGGGATGAATCATATTTAATTAAGAGAGCTACACTGAGTAGCCAGATTATGATATCCGAATGCATAATAATCTGGCCACTCAGTGTGTGTGTGTGTGTGTGTGTGTGTGTGTGTGTGTGTGTTTTAGAGGCCTGGTGCATGAATTTGTGCATGGGTAGGGTCCAGCCAGCCTGGCCAGGGGCAGGAGACATGGATGGTTGGCCCGTCTGCCTGCTGGCCAAACTTCTGGTCGAGGGGACAATTTGCATATTAGCCTTTTATTATATAGGTATACACGGAGTGGCCAGATTATGTGTTCAGAGATCATCATAATCTGACCACTCAGTGTAGTTTATCAGGCCCATGAGCCCCTGCCTGTTGGAATCAACCTAATCCAAACATTTACATAGACTCTAATGTCCTTAAAGTAAGAATGGACTGCTTCTAAGGCCAGAGGGGCCACCAGACGGCACCAGGTTCTAGTTCCAGCCCAGACACAAATCTGTTCAGATCGCCAAGCTCTTCTTGATTCCCCACGTTCCAGAGGGTTCATGTTCACAATCTTCTTTGGTCTGTTAGAAATTTGATGTTTTCAAATTACTTCTCTAACAGTTACTTTTTTCATTTCTCCTACAATTTGAATGCTTTTCCTCCTAAGAGTGGGCCATGCCCTTTAAAATCAGAACAATTTATATGCCCATCAGCTGAAGATCTTAAAATAGCTTAATGGTTGTAGGTCATCAAACACCAAATCTATGTTGAATAATCTGCAGTCTGGTTAGGCTGTAACCTGCAGTTTAATTTCAGGCCAGATGGTGGGAGGAGAGCCAAAGTCCACATGTCCGTCCCCAGGTTCCATGGCTACTAGGGAAGCAGCTGAGTTTGTTTCCACAGACACAGCCTCCAGCTTTTCTCCCACTCGGCCCTCCTTCAGGGAGTGAAGTGGCAGGAGTGCTTTTCTTCCAGGCTCCTGCACATGTGGCTCCTGTGCGTGTGGCTCCTGTGCATGTGGCTCCTTGTGCATGAGGCTCCTGTGCATGTGGTCCCTGTGCATGTGTGTGGCCCCTGTGCATGCATGTGGCCAGTGAGTGCTTAAGGCTCCTGTGCATGTGGCTCCTGTGTGTGTGGCTCCTGCAATTATTCCCCGGGTCACTGACCTTGCTGTCCTACGCTCTTCTCTCCTGACACCAGTGTCCACAGTGCAGTGCCCCAGCTTCAGCCACTACTCCGTGTGCACCAGCAGCTGCCCCGACACATGCGCAGACCTCACGGCCTCGCAGACCTGTGCCTCACCCTGCACAGAGGGCTGTGAGTGCAACGATGGCTTCGTCTTCAGTGCCAGCCAGTGTGTCCCACTGCATGAGTGCGGCTGCGACTTCGATGGCCGCTACTACACTCTGGGGGAGTTCTTCTGGGCCACAGCCAACTGCACGGTGCAGTGCCTGTGCGAGGAGGGCGGCGATGTGTACTGCTTCAACCGAACCTGCCGTGCCGACGAGGTGTGCACCGTGGAGCAGGGCCACCGTGGCTGTTTCCCTCGGCGCGAGACCGTGTGCCTGCTCAGCCAGAACCAGGTGCTGCACACCTTCGACGGCGCTGCCTTCGCCTTCCCCGCCGAGTTCTCCTACACGGTGCTCAGGACCTGCCCCGAGCAGCCTGAGTACTTGGAGATCGACATCAACAAGAAGAAGCCTGACGGAGGGCCCGCCTGGCTGCGAGGCCTCCGGATCCTGGTGGCCAACCAGGAGGTCAAGATTGGAGGGTTCGGAGCCTCGGAAGTTAAGGTAAGACCCCTGCTGCCCAAGGGTTTTCCAGAGTCACAGGGTGGAGCGTGTTTTTTAGGTCCACCTGTTTGCCTCTAACCAGGAGTAGATTCTAGAAAGTCAGTGACTCCAAAAATGTGAACATTGTCTAACTACGGGCACCTAATGAGTCCACCAGGTGGAAGATGGAGTGAATTAGACAGATGTAACAGGACCAGCTCCTCAGAACGGCAAATACTCAGGACCTTTCCTATGTGCCAACACTATTCTAAGTAGTACCATATTTATTGATTGATTTAAAATGTTTTTCAATGAGGAAGGGAGAGGGAGAGATAGAAACATCAATGATGATACAGAAAATTGCAGCCCCACATTGGGGATCAAGCCTGCAACCCAGACACATGCCCTGAGGGAAAAATCACACTGTGACCTCCTGGTTCACAGGGAAGGATGCTCAATCACTGAGTCAGGTGGGCAGGCAGCAGTATCACATTTAATCCCATCAAGTGTATTTTATTATCTTCATTTTACAGAGGAGGAAACTGAGGCACAGAGAGGTTTAGTAACTTCCTCAGGGACACACAGCCGCAAGAGTCAAGCCCAGGCAGGCCCTGTCCTATACTGCCTCTCCAGTCTCTAACGGGAATCTATATGGGGTGATACAAAGGGTACCCACCACGGCACCCTTTGCCCCTCGGACCTGCTCTAAAATGCCCAGGATTAGGCATCTGTACTTACAGATCATTAGTTCTAGAAGGAATTTTAGGAATTATCTAGTGTGGCTCTTTGTTCCACATAAAGATCCCAACAGACTATCTTAGAAATGGAGCCGCACAGGTATGAAGTGGCCGAGCTGGGAGGCAGGAGGGGTGGGAGAGCGGCTTCCTTCTCTCAGTAGTCTGACATGCATTTCATAACATCACATGACGTTTCTTTAGGAAAAAAAGTGGAAGCAGCACAGCACCAGGACATAATAAAACATACCCGCAGAGGAAAAGGCCCGTGTTTCCACCCTATGGACACACTGCAGGGCTCGTTTATTAAAAGGACAGACAGGTCGATGGACACAAGATAGTTAGACACACACCTCATGCCCCCAGGGGTGAGGCACAGGCAAAGCAAGGCTTACAGAGGGAGGAAGGAGCCGGGAGTGGGGAGAAAGGGCTCTGTCTGTGGAAAGGTGCACCTCGCTCTCATTTCCCTGTGGTTTGGGGCCAGCCCAGCGTCCTGTCCATAAGGACATACACAGCGAATGTGCTCAGAAGAGCCTAGCCACAAAGGAACAAAGATCCTCTGAGAATCCAGCCTCCTGTCTGCGGGCTCCTGCGGGGCGGCTCCCTGGCAGAGCTGGCAGGCCTGGGTCCCTCCCCGGCCTCTGGCCTCTGCATGCGGAGGCCTTGACCACGGGACTGGCCTTTTCAGGTGAACGGCCAGGAGGTGGAGCTACCTTTCTTCCACCTGTCGGGGAAGCTGGAAATTCACCGGAACCAGAACAGCACGACGGTGGAGTCCAAGGGCGTGGTGAGCGTGCAGTACTGGGCCTCGGGGCTGCTGCAGGTGCGCCTGTCCACCGTCTACTTCAACTGCACCGGCGGCCTGTGCGGCTTCTTCAACGCCAACGCCAGCGACGAGTTCTGCCTCCCCAACGGCAAGTGCACGGACAACCTGGCCGTGTTCCTGGAGAGCTGGACCACCTTTGAGGAGATCTGCAACGGCGAGTGCGGGGACCTGCTCAAGGCCTGCGGCAACGACTCGGAGCTGCTCAAGCTCTACCGCAGCCGCGCGCGCTGCGGCGTCATCAACGACCCGTCCAACAGCTCCTTCCTGGAGTGCCACGGCGTGGTCAACGCCACCGCCTACTACCGCACCTGCCTCTTCCGCCTCTGCCAGAGCGGCGGCAACCAGTCCGAGCTCTGCGACGCCGTGGCCCGCTACGCCAGCGCCTGCAAGAACGCCGACGTGGAGGTGGGGCCCTGGCGCACCTATGACTTCTGCCGTAAGTGGGCGCGGGCGGGGCGGGGCGGGATCTCTCTCTCTCGAGCTTCTTCCTGCAGGGGGAGCTCCAGGGCCGTCTAATTCCTGAGCACCTTCCCGAGTGTGAAAGCTAACTGTTCTCACCTTCAGCTTTGTTTCCAAGCACAGGGCAGCTCTGCACTGTGAGCCCTTAGCCATCTTTGCTGTTGTTAATCCTCACCTGAGGGTATTGTCCCATTGGCTTTCAGAGAGAGTGGAAGAGAGAGGGCAATACTGACGGAGAGAAACACATCGATTGGTTGCCTCCTGCATGGGCCCCAACCAGGACCTGGGCCAGGGAAGAGCCTGCAACTGAGATACGTGCCCTTGATTGCAATCGAAGCCGGGATCCTTTGGTTTGCTGACGGAGGCTGTATCCACTGAGCCAGTATCTACATACTGGCCAGGGCACGACTGGCCACCTTTTGGCTGGTGGTTTTATCCCGCAGAGCACCCGTCATGTCCCAGGACGACGCTTTGTGATGGTTTGCATGGTGCCTGCTCTCTTGGCAAAGAAAGTCCAGTGCGTTGCAATAGCAGGTGGTCAGTCAAGGCGCTTTCTTGGAGCAGAGAGAGTGTGCTCCCTGGGGCGCACTTGACAATGGTATTAGGAGAATCTCACATTGCTGGTCCCTGAGTCCCTGACCTCTTTCAGCGGGCAGTAGCAGGAATGGTAGCAGTTAGAAAAATTGTGGGAACTCTTGGTTATGTGGGTGCCACTGGGAGGAGTCAGATGGAAAAATAGGAGGAGTGCCTGGGAGGGTGAAGCCCAGCCTGGACACCCCACCCCTTGCCCCTTTCGCACCAAAAAAACTGGGCCCTGAACCAGAACCAACGACACTGTTAAGATCCCATCCTGTACATTTTTAAATTTCTTTCCGTTTAAATCCTTCCTACCTAGACTTGTTTATTTTCAAAATTTTTATTTTGAAATAATCTCAAAGTTACAGAAAAGTTGCAAGAATATGTGTATACCTTAAACCAGACTCACCTAGTGTCAGCATTTAGCCCCATGTGCTTGTCATTCTCTCTCTCTCTCCACTTGAAAATAAGTTGCATGCAGCATGCCCTTTTGTCCTAAATAATTTAGTGTTATTTCCTTACAATAATGAATCTCATTTATAGAATCACAGTTAGGAAAATAAATGTTGATATCATAATTTAGCACCCATATTTCCGTTTTAAACATTGGCCCAGTGATGTGCTTTATGCTTTTTGATCCCCTTGGTGCAGACACAGTCCAGGACTGCATGTGCCTTTAGTTTCCATGTCCTTTCGTTTCCACTCATCTGGAGCGACTCCTTGGCTTCATTTGCCTTTCCTGACATTGTCGCTTTTAAAGAACACAGCCTCTCCCTTTCAAAAGTGGAATGGCCACACCTGGGCTTGGTATTTTCTCGTGATTAGGTCCTGCCATGATCCCCACCCAGACTCCGGCAGCGCTGTGCGCTTCTCTCAGCATCACCTCCCACCAGGGACACACTGTTTACCTTCTCTCTCGGGTGATAGCAGATTGATACCCTGGTGTAGTCAGATATCTCTACTCTGTGGCCATTATGTTTTTTCTCTTTCAAATCCTGAGCAATCTATGAAGAGACACTTTAAGACCATGCAAGTATCCTGCATGTCATCACACCCCTTACCTTTCAGTGTATATCAGTCAGTAGCCATGGTTACTGAAGGATGGTTTCCTTCATCTCTCTCTCCTTCTCTTTGTCTGCCTTTCATCCATCCATTCATATGTCTACTTGTCTCAGCTATCTATCTCTATTACCAACATAGACACACAGATATCTGATTCTCTTAATAATTCATATTTCATATTGCATCAGTCAGTAACTTTACTGTTAAAACTGTCCCATTCTCAGCCTGTGGGAATCCCTTCATGTTGCCTCCAATGTGCTTGGGGCATGCCTCATTTATTTCCTTACTTTCTGGCATAAAAAATATTCCACACTCATCTCTTAGCCACCCTAGTCCCAGACTAGAATCTGCCATTAGTCCAAGAAGCTTGGTTTCTTTTGGGAGAAATGTATTAGAAAACAAGATCTGGGTGAGGCTTACCCATTGCTATTGGGGTATTCTTGCTTTATCTCCAAGCCTTTCAACAGAGATATCTTAGAGCTAAGAACTAACATACCACACACACACACAGACACACACACACACACACACACACACACACACACACACACCTCTGTTTAAATCTCTGGTTTCTGAGCTTTGGACACTGGAGGTGCACAGGGAGTGTTTGGTGGCTGCAGCCTCGGGAAAGGGTAGACCCAGCGCGCCTTCCCCGCACTTGCGAGGAGTTGGTAGCACATGCTGGGAGTCCTGATGCTGGAATTCTGGGCATGTGCTCTTTCCATAAAGCCACCCACAGGAAGAAGGGTTCCAGGGTTTCCAATGACCATTTGGTCAAACCTTCTAACATGCCCCGCCCCCAAAGCCTTCCTTTTCATCCACTTCCTCTTACTGCTCTGTGCTGTCTGCAGTTTATCTAAGACACTCTCTGTTCTTACTCCAGTCCACACAGCATGGACTTGCTGATCTGCCCCTGGCCAAGGGCACATTGCTGCCAGGCTGTGTCCCTGCCATTCTGTTAGACATGAGCTCCCACCCGGCAGGAGTGCTCCTGGGCTGTTGGTGCTGACGGGCAGCCTGGCGGCACTGTGTGCGAAGTAAGTGCAGCCAGAGGGTGAGGAGTTCTCTTTTCCTGGCTCTGGTGGCTACTCACCACCCCTTAGCTGGGCCTGCAGCGCTGGAGGAAGCTCTGGGGAGCACCTCTTACAGAGAGAGACCTTGGACAGAAGCATGGCTTCTTGGGGCGAAAGGCCACTGTTCAAATGAGAGATGTCCTATAGAATGTCTCATCCAGACCTGGGGGACATGGGTCTGTTCGGGGGAACTGGAATGTCACCCTTGATTAAGCACGTCTCTGGGTACTGAGGGGTTAACCTGGCAGGGTCTTGGAGAATGGAGGTTATGTTTCCTTTGGATTTAGAGAGACCACCCCTGCTCTGTGCTTAGATACATCGGCCAGCCCTCTTGTTGAAACAACTCCCAGAGGCATTTCAGGGCCAGGGGATGTTTATTACTCACATCAGTCTGTCCCAGGCTTTCCGACAGATCCAGACAACACGGTAAGTCACAAAGCATGAGCCATATAGATGTCATGTGATTTGCTGTTGCCATAAACCTGTAGTCAGTGTTACAACATTCCTATACTACAGACAAATATGAAGATCTCTCTTACAGACATATTTAATCAGAGCTGAGCCAGCCTTCAGCTCCTCCGCTGTGTGGAGATGGGGTCGGGAGTGAAGGATTTCTTCAGCACAGGAAAGAAGAGGATTCTGTCAGCACTTAGTGCAGGGCTGTTGAGCTGATAGTGTGGGTAGAACGCTCATTGCCATTCAAGTTAATTCTCTGTATTCCCCTTCCTGTCCCTGGGTTCTGAGACCCCATGAAGGAGTAATCGTATGCACAAAAGCTCAAAAAAAGTTTCAAAGGCAGGATCTTATTCTCCTGGGAGAGGGTGGGGAGGTTCACAGGCCTTTAGAGTACACAGACTTGTAGGTAGATTTCTTCTGTGCTCTTAGATTTGTCTCTGCCCAAGTCAAATTTTAACAAACTAAAATAATACAGAGAATGGGAAGGTTACCTGAAACTTCATGATGAGCAGCATGTGCTGTTATTCTACGTTCTGAGCTCTGTGACTCAGAGACTTGCTCTCTCACAGGTGCTTCTGAGCAGACATGCAGGTTGAAATAAAGTATGGAGAGTGGGTAGGATTTGGCTTCGTGGAGGCTTCCCAGGGGCTAAGTGGGGAAGAGTGTGAGCAAGGGAGAGAGAGGTGACCATCTGCGGAAGGTAGGGAGCAGGTGAAAGAAGCCAGAAGGCAGCAGATAAGAGATGAAAGGCAAAGAAGAAAAACAGTTTGTAGAGTAAAATTACCTTCACAAAGTACCCATAGTCAAAGGAAGTGCAAAGAAGGGAAAGGGCCTTGAGACTGTACTGTGGACCTATTGTATTTGCTTATTGATCCTCAGAACAACTGAGCTAGGTGACCATTGTCCTTCTTTAATAAAAGCAGAAGCTGAAGCTCAGAGGCAGATCCACAGCACTTGTTCTGTCCAGGGTCTTTGAGCCAGGAGACTTAGTGCCCTGAGATCCAGATTTGGATCTCTCCCCAATATTTCCTGGCAGATTAATCTAAGTTACTGAACAGCCGTCTCCTCATCTGTAAGGCGGTATGATGAAACTTGCCCTATCTTCTTGGTTATTGGAAAAAGTTGCACTAAAGTGCCTAGGACAGTACCTGGCATGTAGCAGGAGCCCAACACAGACTCACAGAGAGTTGAGTGCACTGAAGGAGCACATGGGTGCGGGATTCACTGAGTCTTTGATGACCCCCGATGAGGACACTATGCTTTTATCAAACTCACTGTGCTGACAAATAATAGAACACACATAGTACACACATACATGCACACATGTATACATGCTCTCACACCTGTTCACGTACACATATACACGTGCACCCACTCATACACACATGCACAGACTTACATGCACACACATATCCTATACACATGCACACACTCACACCTACATATACACATGCTCAGATACACACTCACATACACACATGCCCATACTCACACCCACACATGCACACACTCACATACAATGCACATACATTCACATATACACATATACATGCTCACACCCACATATGCACATGCTCATGTACACATACACAATGCACATATGCAATGCTCCCATGCACATGTATGCACATGCTCACATATACATGCTCACACTTGCACACACTCACACACACATTCACATGCGTGCACTCATATATGCATGTGCTCACACTCTCATACACATGCACACACACATATGCACATGCATGTTGATGAGTGCACCCACACTCTGTGACCTCTATCCTCTTCTCAAGCCTGTCTTCTCCTTGACCGCCTGCAGCGCTGGACTGCCCGGAGAACAGCCACTTTGAGGAATGCATGACGTGTACGGAGACCTGTGAGACGCTGGCTCTGGGCCCCATCTGTGTGGACAGCTGCTCAGAGGGGTGTCAGTGCGATGAGGGCTATGCCCTGCTAGGCAGCCAGTGCGTCGCCCGGAGTGAGTGTGGCTGCAATTTTGAGGGACACCAACTTGCCACAAACCAGACCTTCTGGGTGGACCTGGACTGCCAGATCTTCTGCTACTGCAATGGCACGGACAACAGTGTCCACTGCGAGACTGCCCCCTGCAGGGACGACGAGTACTGCATGGAGGAGGGCGGCCTGCACTACTGCCAGCCCCGCACCGATGCTTCCTGCATCGTCTCAGGCTACGGCCACTACCTGACCTTCGACGGCTATGCCTTTGACTTCCAGACCAGCTGCCCACTCATCCTGTGCATCACAGCAAGCAGATCGAGCATAGACACGGTCCCCAAGTTTATTGTCACGGCCAAGAATGAGGACCGGGACCCATCACTGGCCTTGTGGGTCAAGCAGGTGGATGTGACCGTGTTTGGCTACAGCATAGTGATTCACAGGGCCTACAAGCACACTGTGCTGGTGAGTAGTCACAGACCAGAGCCCAGGATGGGGGTTGTGGGACAGGGGGACAAGGGTCCTGGGTCAGCAAGCCTGACTGTGGCTGCACTAGGCTGGTTCAGAATCCAAGGAACAACACAGAGAGAATGTTAGTGTAGGGTGGGGCTGGAGATGCTCTGTCTCTTTATCTTACAGACTAAGGAGGCTGCACCTGAGAGGAAAATGATCTTCCCAGGTTGCAGGTACCTACTGAAGCAGCAGCTCAGAAGGGGTACCTTTTGTGCTGTGGCCAAGTATAGGGAAGAACTCAGACCTAGATCCAAATGCCAGCAACTCCACTGGCTGCCTTGGAGAGTCACTCTGTCTGGCAAGGAGAACACATACTCCACACAGATTGGGCACCTAACGTGGTCCTGCTGTCAGAACCACCTCCTTCCCTCTTTCAGCACCAGAATGATATTTGTCTGCTCTGGCCTCTGTCCACTCTCCCCATCTCCCTCTTGGCTCTCATGGGATTGGGGAGCTTAAGAGTCTTGCAAGCATTCGGAGCCCTTGGGGCTCTCCCATGGGCCTCTCACGAGGCCTTCATTTCCTCCTTCTGCCCTCCCACCTTTTCATCCCTGGACCACGAGGGGAGGAGCAGCAGAACCTGAGGAGTTCCGTGCACGCTGGGGCCCACCTAAGACACCAGAGAAGCAGTAGGCCCCGCCTCAGCCAAGGCCTTGGCATCGCTTGACACAAGCCAGCCCACAGCCTCTGGCTGAGCATTTTGGGGAAGCTGCTTTAGGATGTTTGGCCCTCTTCATTACCCTCATTCTTCCCCTAACAGCTGGTTACCATCTCTGTTATCGCCTTAATCACACTGTATTTTCTCACTCAGTTCTAACTGTGGACTTCTTGAGCGCAGAAACCACACCTAATGATTTTTTACGTTAAATAGGATGACAATATTTGTCAAGTGAAGGAGTGATGTGACAGCAAAGGCCTTTCTTCCAGGGTTCCTCTGACTGTCATGTATAGGGGTGCATATATTCTGTATTCATAGGATACACATATATGCATTTAAGTTATTTGATTAATCTTTTCCCACCCATCCACCTCTACCTTCCCTCTGAGATTTGTCCATCTGTTCCATGCTCTATGTCTCAGAATCTGTTTTGTTCATCAGTTTATTTTGTTCTTTAGATTCTACATATGAGATCATATGATATTTGTCTTTCTCTAACTGACTTATACTTAACATAATACTCTCCAGTTCCCTCCATGTTGTCTTAAAGGACAAGAGATTCTTCTTTTTTTCACCGCTGTGTAGTATTCAATGGTGTAAATGTACCACAGCTTTTTATCCACTCATTTACTGATGGGCTCTATCTTCATATTTTTGGATTCTTTTTTCTTTTCCAGTTGAGTTTTTTGCTTCTTCGTATTTCAAATCTTTGACTTGATTCTTGTGATCCTCTAGTCTATTTTTGAATCTTTGTATATTATTCTTTATTTCAGTCAGTGTATGCTTAATTTCTAGTTGGTCCTTTTTCATATCCTTGAGGGTCTTACTAAATTTATTGGTGGTTTCTAGAAGATTCTTGAGTAACTTTATAACCATAATTTTGAACTCTATATCCAGTAGTTTCCTTTGCTCTATTTCTTTCGTTTGTGACCTGTTTCTTTTTCTCTGCATTTTGGCTGCTTCCCTGTGTTGATAGTGTGGCTTTGTGTGCTAGGTGTTCTATAAGGCCCAGTGGCTCAGCCTCTGAGGTAGACACTCTTGGTGCATCCTTTTGTGGGCTGAGTGCACAGTCTTATTGTAGTTAAGCCTTGATTGTTATTGGTATCACTGGGAAGCATTGACCTCCAGGCCAATTGACTATGAGGATCAGTTGTATATATGATGGAGACACCCTTATGAGGCAAGACTTGCTTCAGTGGGGCTTTGGCACTCACTGAGTCTGCTCTTCGAGTGTGTGTCTCTTATGGATCTGAAAATTTGTAGTCTGATGGTCTCTTTCTGACCACTGGATACACTGGCTCTTGGGTCTCCAAGGAGAGAGGCCACCCAGTAGGAGCTACGGAGAGATCTACATATTCCTTCTCTTTTTTGGGGGTTTGGAGGTGCACAGATGAGGTCCTGCTGTGAAGCAATGCAAGCTGCTGTTGAACCTTGGGTCTTCTTTTGGTGGCTCTGGGGTTCTCTGACCCAGCTGCAGTATGTTAGGTTTCAGATTGCAAAGGGCCAGGACATTCATATGCAAAAGCCTCTGTGCACAATTTGGGTAGAGTTGTAAATTGGGTGGAGCAGGGTCTCAGGAAAACACCAGGGTGGAGCAAAAAGCAATGGCTGACCATCAGCCCTGCCTGGAAGAGGTCCTGTGTCTCTGTGTCCCACAGCACCGTGCAGGAACAATGATCGCTGAAAGCACCTCTGAGAGAAAGCCACCCTCGAGTCCCACATGATGCCAGGGAGTCCAGTTTTTCCCAGTATGAATCTGGGTCCCCAGAGTCTCACCCAGAACTGGAGTTCAGAGCAGTTGGAAGCTTGTATCTCCCTTCCGATTGAAAAAGACAACAGTGTACTCAGTTGTCAGCCCTTCCTGCACATGCATGCCTCCATACCACTACACTTCACTTCGGCACCTCTGCCCCTTCTCTGAGTCTCAGGGTGCTTTTCTCTTTCCTTCTAGTTGTAGAACTTTCACTCAGCCAGCCTTCCCATGGTTCTGGATGATACCCGTTTTGTCTTTAGTTTTAAAGTGGTTGTGCGAGGCAGCAAGTTCAGGTATTTACCCATGCTGCCATCTTGGTTTCTCAGCCTTTGTCAAATACAACTGAGCGTAATGGTTTAGGTCAATTTCTGGGTCTTTGTCTTATTCCAGTACCAGGGTATTTTGAGTATAGTGGCTTTGTAGTATAACTTGATATCTGGTATTGTGATGCCTCTAACTTTATTCTTCTTTCTTAAGATTACTATGCCTATTCTGAGTCATTTTTGGTTTCATATAAATTTTTGGAGTATTTTTTCTAGTTCTGTGAAATATGCTGTTTGGTATTTTATAGGGTTTGCATTGAATCTATAGATTGCTTTGAGTAGTATGGACATTTGAGTAATGTTAATTCTGCCAATCCATGAACATGGTATATTCTTCCACTTGTTTATATTTTCCTCTATCTTTTTTTAATGTTCTATCATTTTTTGAATACATGATTTTTACATCCTTAAGTTTATTTTTAAGTGTCTTAATTTTTTGTTGCAATGTTAAATGGGATTGTTTTTTTGTTGTTGTTGTTTCTCTTTCTGAGAATTTATTATTGGTGTATAAAAACGCAACCAATTTCTGGGTGTTAATTTTGTATCCTGCTTCATTGCCAAGTTAATTTATTAAACCTGGTAGTGTTTTGGTAGTGTCATTAGGATTTGCTATGTACAATATAGCATGTCACTTACAATTAGTGACAGCACCTTTTAGGTCTTCCCTTCTCTGATCTCTGTGACTAAGACTTACAGTGCTATCCTATAGAATAAATCCTAATATGTAAATTGACCGAACTGCAGAACAAGAGATTGCTATAATGCGTGACCACCAGGGGGCAGTCGCTCAACGCAGGGGACAACTCCTCTCTTGAGTGTCTGTCCCCTGAGAGGGAGGCAACCAGCAGCAGCGATCGAGGGGGCAGGCTGGCCAGTGGGTGGGTGCCAGGCTTCCAGCCAAGGCAGGTGTCAGCAGGGAAGGTAGGGGACCCCCAATCACCCTACCCACCGGTTGCCTTCCAGATGGCCCTGTTGCCAGCCAGGCCTAAGGACCCTACCCTATTTTGGGGAACAGCCTCTTAAATTTAAAAATTAAAACCTGGCAAGGCCACTCTAACACTGAAAAAACAGGATGATGCAGCGATGACATGCATGGACTCTGGCTTGCACATTTTGTGGTCAGCCCCAATTCTGACACTTATAAGTGTGACAAAGCCAATTACTTAGCTTCTCTCTGCCTCAATTTTTCCACCCATAAGATGGGGAAAGTGGTACTACTGCCTCAGAAGGTCATGTTATATACTACATTTTATAATCAGGACAAAAATATGTAGCTGTCCATACAACAGCAATATGCCTTTCACCTTTATGAAAAGTGTGGTCACTGACGCATTCAGGGATGTCTGAATGCTGGTTTAGGCCAGACATCTTCCGAGGGGATTGCGAGAGGACACAGGTCCAGCTGAGAGACCCCCGCACCCCTCCCCTCACCTCCATGCACCAATTTCATGCACTGGGCCTCCAGTGTTGAATAAGAGTGGTACAAGCAGACATCCCTGTCTTGTTCTTATTCTTAGGGGAGATGGTTTTAGTTTTTGCCCTTTGAGTATGGTGTTCGTTGTAGGTTTGTCATATGTGGCCTTTATTGTATTGATATGATCCCTCTACTCCCACTTTGCTGAGAGTTTTTATCAAAAATGGGTGTTAGATTTTGTCTAACACTTTTTTGCATTTATTATATGATCATGAATTTTTGTCTGTCAATTTTTTTATGTGATGTATTGCACTTATTGATTTGTGAATATTCCAGCCTTGCACCCCTGGAATAAATCCCACTTGGTCATGGTGTATGATCTTTTTAATATACTGCTGGACCTGATTTGCTAATATTTTGTTGGGGACTTAGCATCTATGTGCATCAGGGATATTGGCCTGTGATTCTCTTTCTTTGTGGTGTCTTTAACTGCAGGTGTCTTTATGAGTTTGTGGAATTAGGGTAATGCTGGCCTCATAAAAAGAGCTTGGAAGTGTTCCTTCCTCTTGGATTTTTGAAATAGTTTAAGAAGTAGAGGTGCTTTAGTTCTTCTTTGAAAGTTTGGTAAAACTCCCGGGGAAGCCATCTGGACCAGGGCTTTTGTTGGTTGAGAGTGTTTTTTTTATTACTGCTTCTATTTCATCAGTTATTATTGGCCTATTCAGGTTTTCTGATTCTTCCTTATTCAGTTTTGGAAGGTTGTAGTTTTTTAGGAATTTGTCCATTTCATTCACATTGTACAGCTTGTTGTCATATAATTGTTGGTAGCTGACTGACATACACTAAATGCAGAGATTGTATTCAACCTGCTCAAATCACCTTCTTGGATGGCCTTTCTAAAGACTAATCATTAGGAGAAGAGCTGGATGGTCTCTAGAATTCCTATACTTCAACCCTCTTTCTCTTGCAGGTTAACAATGAACGGCTGTATCTCCCTTTGAAACTGGGACAAGGGAAGATAAATATCTTTTCCTTTGGCTTCCACGTAGTGGTAGAGACAGATTTCGGCCTGAAGGTCGTGTATGACTGGAAAACCTTCCTGTCAATCACAGTCCCGCGGACCATGCAGAACGGCACCTCAGGTTTGTGTGGCCGCTATAACAGCAACCCCGATGATGATCTGGAGATGCCCATGGGGCTGCTTGCATCCAGCATCAATGAGTTTGGGCAGAGCTGGGTGAAGAGGGACACCTTCTGCCAGGTGGGCTGTGGGGACCGCTGCCCCTCCTGTGCCAAGGTGGAAGGCTTCTCCAAGGTGCAGCAGCTGTGCAGCCTGATCCCCAACCAGAATGCGGGCTTCACCAAGTGTCACAGCAAAGTCAACCCCACCTTCTTCTATAAGAACTGCCTGTTTGATTCCTGCATTGATGGGGGCGCAGTACAGACGGCCTGCAGCTGGCTGCAGAACTACGCCAGCACCTGCCAGACACAGGGGATCGCTGTGACCGGCTGGAGAAATTACACATCCTGCTGTGAGTCCTCCCCTTATCTTGCCTTGTGTCTTGATTGGTGTGGATGTGCCAGTCTTCCATCTGCATAAGCGACAGAGAAAGCTGAGCAGAGCAATTTAAAGATAAGCACTTTAGAAGTGAGTTTATTGTCTGAAATGACATGTATAACCTCCCAGAGCTTCCATGTCTTTATCTATAAGATTGAGTTAATATCACTTATTTCATATGTTGCTCTGAGGATGAAATAAAATCATTTACTTTTTTCTTTTTTAAAAATATATTATACTTTATTATTTTAAAAAAACTTTATTTTTCAGTTATGGTTGACATACCATATTATACTAGTTTCAAGTGTACAATATAGTAATTAGGCATTTATATAATTTACGAAGAGATCACTCAATAAATCTATTACCCATCTACACAGTATATACTTATTACAATATTTTTACTATATTGCCTTTGCTATAATTTACATCCCCTTGACTATTTTGTAACTATTAATTTGTACTTTTTAATCCCTTCTTCTTTTTCACACATTGCCCCAAACTCCCCTCCCATCTGGCAACCATCAAAATGTTCTCTGTATCTATTATGACTTTGTTTCTGATTTGTTTGTTCACTTATTTTGTTTTTGAGATTTCATATATTAGTGAAATATTAGCTTTTTTCTTTATCTGTCTGATTTATTTCATTCAGCGTAATACGCTCTAGATCCATCCATGTTGTTGCACATAGTAAGATTTCATTCCTTTTTATGGCAGCATTATATCCATTGTACATAGGTACCATTTATTCTTTAGACATTAATTTATAGATGGACACTTAGGTTGCTTTCATATCTTTCATATTTTAAATAGCGCTACAATGAACATATGGATGCATATGCTTTTGAATTGATGTTTGGGGTTTCTTTTGGATATAATACCCAGAAAAGAAATTGCTGGGTTCTTCTTTGTCCCTTTTTATAGATTTTGTTCTAAAGTCTGTTTTGTCTGATATAAGTATCGCTACCCGAGCTTTTATGTTTGTTTCCATTTGCATGAAATATATTTTTACATTCATTTACTTACAGTCTGTGTGTGTCTTTTAACCTGAAGTGGGTTTCTTGTAGGCAATATATATAAGGGTCTTGTTTTCTTATCAATTCAGCTATACTATGTTTTTTTGTGCGGGGGGGCATTTAATCTTTACATTTAAAGTAATTGTTTACAGATGTGTAATTATTGCCATTCTATTATTCATATTTTTCATCTTTTTCTTAAAGAAGACCCTTTAACATTTCATGTAATACTGGTTTGGTGGTGATGTATTCTTTTAGTGGTCTATCTGGGTAGCTAGCTCTTTGCCTGTCCTCTAATTCTAAATGAAAGTTTTTCTGGATAGAGTAACCTTGATTGCTTCTCCTCACTTTGAATATTTTGTGTCAGTCCCTTTTGTCCTGCACCCACACCCACACAAGAGATACAGTTGTGAGAGAACAGTTGGAAGCCCCTTGTAGGTAACTAACTGTTGATCTCTTGCTGCTTTTAAAATTCTCTCTTTGTCTTTAACCTTTGGCATTTTAATTATGATGTGTCTTGGTCCAAAACTTTGGGTTCATCTATTTTGTGATTCTCTACACTTCCTGTGCTTATATGTCTATTTTCTTCACCATATTAGGGAAGATTTTCATGATTATTTCTTCAAATAGGTTTATAATTCCTTGCTCTCTCTCTTCTTCTGGGACCCTTATGATGCTAATATTGGTATAATTGATATTGTCCCAGAGGCTCCTTAAACTATTCTCATCTGTTTTTTTAAAAAATATGCATTTATCGATAGAAACATCCGTGATGAGAGAGAATCATTGATCGGCTGCCTCTTGCAAGCCCCCCTGCTAGGGATCAAGCCTGTAACCCCAGGCATGTGCCCTGACCGGGAATCAAACCTGTGCTCCCTTGATGCATAGGTCAGTGCTCAACTACTGACCCACACCAGCTGGGCCATCCTCATCATTTTTCATTGTTTCCTTTTTGCCATTCTGATTGGAGTATTCTGCTACCTTCTCTTCCAGATTGCTGATTCTGTCCTCTGCTTCATCTAATCAATTGTTGATTCCCTCTAATGTATTCTCCATTTCAGTTATTGTATTTTTTCATTTCTGACTGGTTCTTTTTATGTTTCCTGTCTCTTTGTTGTTGAAGTTCTCACTAGATCAATGAGCATCCTTATAACCTCTGTTTTGAACTCTGCATCTGGTAGATTGCTTATCTTGATTTAGTTTAGTTTAGTTTTGTTTTTTTCCCCTGGAGTTTTGTTCTGTTTTTCATTTAGGACATGTTTCTGTGTCTCCTCATTTTGACTCTCTCTATCTGTGTTTGTTTCTATGTATTAGGTAGAACTGCTACATCTCCTGTTTTTTGTAGAGTGGCCTCATGTAGTGGCACAGTCTCCCTGGTCACCTGAGCCAGGTGTTCCAGATGTATCCCTTGTGTGGGTGTGGGTACCTTTCTGTTGATCTTGACTGATTTCTCAGGATGATTGTTTGTGAGGAATGGTCAGGACTATAGCAGATAGTTGGGTAGGGGTTGACTCTATGAAGCAGGATTCACTTCAGTGAAGTTCTGGTGTCTGCCCTCTGAGTGTGTCATTTGTGGAAGTGGTGCTCTGGTGTGGTTTAAACCTGGCCACTCTGTGTTGGTTCTGGGGCCTCTTGGTAAGGGCTCTGGTGCAGGCCAAAGTCAGTTGCTACCTGTGCCCTGCGTGGGACCACTTGGTATAAGCCATAAAGTTCTCTGCAGATGGTTGCCACTTGTCCTGGGCTTGCAGGTGTCTGGAGAGCCTAAGCTGTGAACTGAGGCTGCAGCTAGTGCCAGGCTGAGGGCTGCATAGCAAGACATATGTGGCATGCTGAGGCCAGAAGCTGCTTGTTTGAGGTTTGTGAAACTAAGAGATTTTAGAAACATCTCACAACATGAACCAAGATAGCCTGTTTGTAAGGAAAAGCCACTGGAAGCAGCTTGGATAGACCTGCAAGGTTTCAGGGAGTCACCAGGGCAGTACAAAGGGTTTTAGCTAGGTTAATGGAGATTCAGATATGATGCCCAAATGTGAGTGCAGATTGGGTGGGGGGAGGGATCAACAAAGGAATAATGGATTATGTCTGGGACAGAACTACTTCAGTTCTCACCTGAAACCACATTCACCCAGTGGGATAGCCAGGGAAGGCGAGTGGATCTTCTTGATTACTAACCACTCCTCAAAATTCATTCAACTGGGTCTATCATGCTTTCAGTAACTTAAAAGGGGGGGACTTGCCGTGCAGGCATGGCTCAGTGGGTGAGCATCGACCTATGAATCAGGAGGCCATGGTTCAATTCCTGGTCAGGGCACATGCCTGGGTTGCAGGCTCGATCCCCAGTGTGGGGCATGCACAATATCAATTGTTCTCATTGATATTTCTCTCTCTCTTCCTCTCCCTTCCTTTCTGAAACCAATACAAATATATTTAAAACAACAAAATAAAAAGGGGGGCTTACAGTGCTAGAGAGTGTAAGTACTGTAAGTGAAGAAAGCAATCGATGCATCAGGACTTAGCTCTGACGAGTGCCAGGAGAGCTCTGAGGGCCCCAGGTGTCCGCACTGCCCACAGCAACCCTGTGATATAGCTGTTACTAGTTACACCCCAGAGGCAGTGTTCTCCCACAGTGAGCACTGCTTCCCCAGCCTGTCAGGCCCAGGCCCTGGGCACTGGGGGCTCCCTGGTGCTGCAGGCGGCACACAGTCTATCTAGACTCTAGATTCTAGAGGATCGGGAGTGGGCTGTTTCTGCCAGCCACTGTGGCATTACATGGGGTGATGTCTCCTGCACCGGCCACCTGTGTCTGGTACCTGGTCAGTGGTCATCAAGGCTGGATAGCATTATCCTTTTCCCTTTTATCAGTGGCTGCTTCAGAGTCCTGGTTGCAAAGTCTGATAATGAGAGGTTTTCTTACATAGTTCTCCGGAGATCCAGTGAGCTTCTGTTGAATAACTGAAGGGAAGCTACCACTGCTCCTCCAACAGGGACTGCTGTACAGGAGCCATCGCAAGCACTGGGCATCATTCAGAAGCTTTGAAAGTTGGGCCTTACTTTATCTTGTAACTACGTGATGAGGGAGATGTTATTGCGCCCATCTTACAGATGAGGAAAAGAGGTGTAGAGAGGGTAAGCAACCTACCCTGCGTGGCACTGCTATTTAGTGGCAGAACAGGGCTCCAACCAGGCCACTTCAACTCCCTTGTCCATTCTGTCATAAATCTTCAGGGAGCCAGGTGTCCTGCCCACCTGGGAACAAAGGCCGAATGAGCCCTGGCTCTGGGAAGAGACACGTCTGTGACTGTGTGGAAAGCCAGGTGTAGAGCTGTCACACTCAACTCTCATTATTCATTAATCAGTATTCATAATTTAAAGTTTGTCTTTATTTTTTAAATAAATCTTTATTGTTCAGATTATTACAGATGTTCCTCTTTTGTCCCCCCATAGCTCCCCTCCACCCAATTCCCCACACATACACCCCATGCCCTTACCCACTGCCACTGTCCTCATCCATAGGTGTAAGATTTTTGTCCAATCTCTTCCTGCACCCCTTGCGCTCCCTACCCCCGCCCAGAGAATTGTCAGTCCTCTCCCTTTCTATGCCCCTGATTCTATTATATTCACCAGTTCATTCTGTTCATTGATTTTTATTCACTTGATTATTAGATTCACTTGTTGGTAAGTATGTATTTGTTGTCACTTTGTTGTTCATAATTTTTATCTTTACCTTTTTCTTCTTCCTCTTCTTAAAGAATACTCTTCAGCAGTTCATATAATCCTGGTTTGGTGATGATGAATTCCTTTAGCTTTTTCTTATCTGTAAAGCTCTTTATCTGACTTTCCATTCTAAATGATAGCTTTGCTGGGTAATCTTGGTTGTAGGTTCTTGCTGTACATCATTTTGAATATTTCTCTTTAAAAAATATATTTTATTGATTTTTTACAGAGAAGAAGGGAGAGGGATAGAGAGTTAGAAACATCAATGAGAGAGAGACATCGACCAGCTGCCTCTTGCAGGCCCCCTACTGGGGATGTGCCCGCAACCAAGGTACTTGCCCTTGACTGGAACCGAACCTGGGACCTTTCATTCCGCAGACTGACGCTTCATCCACTGAGCCAAACCAAGTTTGGCTGAATATTTCTTGTCACTCCCTTCTGGCCTGCGTAGTATCTGTTGAGAAATCAGCTGACAGTCATATGGGTACTCCTTTGTAGGTAATTAACTGTTTTTCTCTTAGTCTTTTCAAGATTCTCTCTTTGTCTTTTGCCCTTTGCATTTTAATTCTGATGTGTCTTGGTGAGGTCCTCTTTGGATTCTTCTTATTTAGGGTTCTCTGAACTTCTTGGACTTATAAGTCTATTTCTTTCACCAGGTGGGGGTAGTTTTCTATTATTATTTCTTCTAATAGGTTTTCAATATTTTGCTCTCTCTCTTCTTCTGGCATTTCCATAATTCAGATGTTAGTATGCTTGAAGTTGTTCCAGAGGCTCCTTACACTGTTTTCATATTTTTGGATTTTTTTTTCTTTTTGTTTTTCTGGATGGGTGTTTTTTGCTTCTTCATATCTCAAATCTTTGGTTTGATTCTTGGGGTCCTTTGGTCTACTGTTGAATTTCTGCATATTATTCTTTATTTCAGTCAGTGTATTCTTAATTTCTTTTTCCATTTTTTTTTTGGCATTCTCACTAAGATCTTTAAAGGTCTCACTATGTTCCTTGGAGGTTTCTAGAAGATCTTGAGTAATCTTATAATTGTGGTTTTGAACTCTATATCCAGTAGTTTGCTCTCCTCCATTTCTTTTATTCATGACATGTTTCTTTGTCTCCACATTTTGGCTGCTTCCCTGTGTTGATGGAGTGACTTTGTGTGGTAGGTGACCTATAGGGCCCAGTGGTTCAGCCTCCCCAATCACCTGAGGTGGACACTCTTGGTGCACCCCTTTGTGGGCTGTGTACACAGTCTTGTTGTAGTTAAGCCTTGATTGCTGTTGGTACACTAGGAGGAATTGACCTCCAGGCCAATTGGCTGTGAGGACCCACTGTGTCTATAATGGAAGAACTGCTGTGCTGGAGACACCCTTATGAGGCAGGACTTGCTTCTGTGGGGCTTTGCTGCTCACTGAATCTGCCTCTTGCATATGTCACTTATGGATGTGAGGAGTTGAAATCTGGTGTCATCTCACACTGACCACTAGGTACCCTGGCTCCTGGATCTCCAAGAAGGTGCAGGTCAGCTACTGTCTGAGGCCACCCAGAAGGAGCTATAGCAAGATCTGCAGATTTCTCCTCTTTGCTTGGGGTTTGGAAGTTTTGGAGCTGACCCAACTGCAGTTTGTTAGGTTAAGCCAATAGGACAGGCCATTTATATGCAAGAGTGGTGGGTTTGTAAACTGGGCAGGGCAGGGTCTCAGGAAATCACTAGGTTAGGGCATGGCAAACAGTGATGGCTGCCAGTCAGCCAGCTTTGCATCTCCCCCTCCAAGTCCCAGAGCCCCGCACCCCAGAGCAGTAAACAATAATTTCTGTACGCACCTCTGCAGAAGAGCCACCCTCACTTTCCCACCTGATGGCAGACAGTCTGGCTTCTCCCCATAGGAGTCTGGGTCCCCAGAGTTTCACCAGAAACTAGAGTTCAGAGCAGTCGGAGCTTGTGTCTCCCTTCAGATTGGAAAAGACAGCACACCCAGTCACTAGCTGCCAGCCCAATTTGCCTGCCTTCATGCTTTTCCATGCCTGTCCACGTCCTACCTGGTCTCAATGCATTTTTCTCTTTCATTCTAGTGTAGAACTTCTACTCAGCCAGCTTTCCTGTGGTTCTGGGTGATAGATGTTTTGTCTTTTAGTTGTAGTTTTGGTATAGTTGTGAGAGGCAGCACATACAGATGTTTGCCTATGCCTCCATCTTGGTTTCTCTCAAAGTTTGTCTTTATTAACCTCCTGCCATGTGCTTAGCATTGTGGGGTGCCATGAAAGAATCATAGTATAAAATAAGTTTATCTGCAGGTGGGAGAAATAGGACCAGTACATTTGAAATAACAAAGGACCTCTTTAAATCAGCAGCATATCTCCCAGCTGTTGAAATGTATTGTAGAGCCTCAGTCATGAACACTGGAACATGAACAGAAAGACCATCTGGTCAAAAGGTGAGAAATATAGAAATAAGCCCAAACACTGAAGAGAAATTACTACAGAATAAAGTGGCATTTCAACTCATTGGAGAAAAATGGCTAAATTTCTCCTTCAGCCTTCACTCCAAATTAAAATTCAGACAAAACCAAAATTAAATAAAAGATATTTAAGTTATGAAAGTACTAGCAAAACAAAGGAGTTTTGTTTGGTTGGGTTTGGTAATCTTGCAGTAGGTATACCTTTTCTAAGCAAAACACTGAGAGCCATAAGGGAAACCTGGTAAGTTTGACCACTTTAAAATTTCAAATTTCTACATATCAAAACATCATAGAAACCATTGAATACATGTCTACAAAAGCAGAGTCAAGTGACAAATGAAAAATATTTAATAACAATTGAATGACAAACATCTATTTTAATTTATAAAGATCTTGTAATTTAATAAGACAAAATGTGCGAAGACCATTGAAAGGCCATTAATAGAAAAAGACACACAAATGGGTTATAAACAATGAAAAGATGATGGGTCACACAAAGAATGCAAACAGAATACGGATATAACAGATATAAGATATAGCCTTTTTTATTGTGGTAAAATACATGTAACAGGACTTATGCATGGAAGCACTTCCTGTGCACACTCAGTGCCCTTAAGTATGCCCATATTGTGTGACCACCACCACCATCTGTTTCCAAAACTCCTTTCAACTTGGAAAACTGAAACTCCACACCCATTAAACAATAGCTCTCCATTACCAACCCCCAGGAACCAGTATTCGAATTGCTGCCTCTGAGAATTTGAGTATTTGAGCTACCTCATGTAAGCAGAATCATGAAGTGTTTATCTTTTATGAGTAGGTTATTTCACTTCGTAGAGTGCCCTCAAGGTTCATCGATATTGTCGTATAATGCAGAACTTGATTCCTTGTCAAAGCTGAATAATACTCTATTTATGCATATGCACTTTTTGTTTATCCATTCATTCATCGATGGCACTTGGGCTGCTTGTATATCCTAGATATTGTGAATAGTGCTATGAACATGGTTGATCATGTATCTTTTTGAGATACTTTTTTCCCCAAATATTTTGAGAATATACCTAGACATGGAATCATTGGATCATATAGTAATTTCTGTGTTTAATATTTTGAGGACCTGCCATAGTGTTTTCCACAGTAGTGACACCAACAATGCACAAAGGTTCTAACTTCTCCACTCTTTGCCAACACTTGCTATTTTCCTGTGTGTTTTTATGTGTATTTTTATTGTTGATAATATTATAGATGTCTCTCCTCCCCCCCGCGCACCCTCCCCCCCTCTGCTTCACCCACTATCCTCCCAGCCCCAACCCACCCAGGTCTTCACACCATGTCCATGAGTTGTGCATAGAAGTATACAATTTTTTGGTTTATCTTTTCTCGTTCCCCCAATGCCATATTAAGGTATGTCAGTCTGTTCCCTGCCTCCATGCTTTGGATCTTATTTTATTAGTCAATTCATTTTGTTCATTAGAGTCCACAAATAAGTGAGGTCATGTGATATTTGTCTTTTTTTTACATGGCTTATTTCACTTAGCATGATACTCTCCAGGTCCTTCCATGCTGTCCCAAAGGGTAAGGGATCCATCTTTTATACAGCTGCATAGTATTCCATAGAGTAAAGGCTCCATAGCATTTCTATCCTGTGTGTTAGTAGAAGCCTTTCTAATGCATATAAGGTCTCATTATAGTTTGGGTTTGCATGGCTCTGGTCATTAATGACCTGGAATGTATTTTCTGTACTTATTGGTTATTCATAATCTTCATTCATATGTCCTCACTGGGGGGAATGTCTACTCAGGTCTTGTGCTCACATTTAAATCAGGTTGTTGGTTTATTTTGTTGTTAAGTCTTAGGAGTTCTCTCTATATTCTGGGTCTAGCATTTAACTTTTCATATTTCCAAGGATCAGGACATTTGGTGATAAACAGTCCAGGAGAGTGTGGGGTACACCCTCCTTCAGCAGTAATGGGGGGATGGGGAAGTAGCACAGCCTCTTTAGAAGGCACGGCAGTGGCATCTATCAAGAATTTCAATGTATAGACCTTTTGACCCAGTAATTTCACTTTTAGGAATTTGTTGTACAGGCTCACTTACTCATGAGGGAAATATATGTACAAGCATATTCCCTGCAGCAGCACAAACACATAAAATATATCACGTAGCAATGCAAGTACAGTAAATTCTCACATGTCAGTAGCTGTGCTTTCTGTATACACCTATTAAAGCAAGTTCCTATGAAGCCCTCAGCAGACCTGTCTTTAATGATTGGCTAACACTCACTGAGCAGTTCTAGCTCAGCACTGCTCTGAGCTCAGTCCTTCCCACACGTGATGAAGCAGGTTTTGGGGCGTCTGCATGTTGCGGATTGAGGACCTGGTCTCTCACATCTGACTCCAGAGCCACTCTCTTCGCCAGAACCCTAAACTCTTTCCCTGAAAGCATCTGCATGCAGGCGAAACCCACAGAGCATAGTGGACAGGCTCTGTGCACACCTCCTCCTCCTACCTTTGCCTTCTCGGAAACCAAGGGGCGCAGAGGCCCGCCCTTCGTAAACTGCTGGCTGAGAACGGGAGTTCTGAGATGAGGGTGCGTTTTAGTGTTGGCTGAGTGGGGACTTGATGAAGACCTGGAGAGTGGGGGTGCGGCTAGGCAGCTTGCTAAGGGAGAGCAGTGTGAGTGCCCCAGGCAGGTGACGGGGTGCCTGCCTGAAGCGGAGATGCGTGCTGGGAGGTGGGTTTAGGGGAGCTGGTCAGAGGCTGAGCAGAGGACAAGGTCAGGGAGGAACCTCCAGTGGCCCCCTGCTCGTCGGCCCATTATTTAAGCGATCGTAGCTGGAAGCTCCCCCAAAGCAAAGGGGCGGTGATGGGGAAAGCGGGGCGTCCTCCACCTCCCGGAGTGGTTCCGGTTCGGTGACTGTCTGAGCTCTGCCTTGTGTTCTGTTGCAGCCGTCACCTGCCCGCCGCACAGCCACTACGAGAGCTGCGTGAGCGTGTGCCAGCCGCGCTGCGCCGCCATCCGCCTCAAGAGCGACTGCGGCCACTACTGCGTGGAGGGCTGCCAGTGCGACGCGGGCTTCGTGCTCAACGGCAGGAGCTGCATCCCGCCGCCCAGCTGCGGCTGCTACGCCGACGGCAAATACTACGAGGTGGGCGCCCGTCCGGGGGGCTCCGCGGAGAGAGCCCCGGTTCCCCAGTTCCATTCTGGTCCAGGGCCCGCACCTCAGTTGCAGGCTCCTCCCCCGCCCGGGGCGCTGGTGGGGTGGGCAGGAGGCCACCCATCGCTGGGCTTCTTTCACATTCATGTCTCTCCCTCTCTCCCCTTCCCCTCCCCCTCTCCCTCCCCTCCCCCTTCCCCTTCCCTCTTTCCCTCCTTCTCTCCTTCCCTCTCTCCCTTTCCCTCTCCCCCTCTCTCCTTCCTCTCACCCCCTCTCTCCAGTAATACCAATCTTAAATTTAAAATAATAGCAGCATTTACAGATTGAATTAAAATGTCTGAACTGGAAATAAACTAGATAAAAATAAATATTATCTCCTTTTTGAAAAGATGCAGTGACTTCTTCAAGAACAACTAATTTACTTTGCGAATAAGCAAAAGAAATAAAGGTTGAAGCAGCTCTCAATTTCACTTTAGTGGAAAATTTGCTTAAATGTTGTATTAGAAAGATGGGAAAGCAAAGTTAAATAGTAGAGCTAATCAAAGATGACTTCTTGGGAGAGGGGCTTTGCAGTTAGCTCTTAGAAATATTGATAATTGAAAGGAAAAGGCAGAATATGTGGTAGATGAAAATAATAAATTCCATTTTCTCACAATCTGGGAGAAGAAATGACCATTTGGGCCTGAAAACGCAGTTATCTCTGCTGCCCCTGCAGGGGGGTGGGGGGGTCCCTCCCCCTCCCCCTCCCCAGCTGGGAGCCTCCTGCCTGCAGCCCTCCAGCAAGCCTGCCTGCACCCTTGGCAGGAACCCTGGGTGTCTGTGCTCGAAGGAATGATCCTCCGGTTTGTCCTCGCTAAGCCGTGACTTGTGGTGGGACATTGACAACCCATGTCAGTCCTCTGGGCCTCAGTTGCTGCGTCATGAAATGTGACTAATACCTGCTCAGTGGTGATCCTGTGTAAGTAACCCATGCAGATGCCTCGCCGGTACATGGCACCTTGTAGGTCAGTAACTGGTAGCTGCTATTGTTCCTCTCCTGAGCAGTGAGTTGTAAATAAAAAATCCAGGTGTGTTAATGAAATGATGCATATAAAAGCCCTTGGAACTCATAGGATAGCCCTTAGCAGCTATCTATCTATATAATAATCTATATAATAAAAGCCCAAGTGATCCTTACGGTAGAACAACCAGAACAACCTGTAGCTATGATGCGCACGGACCACCAAGGTGCACACGCTCGATGCAGAGCTGCCCCCTGGTGGTCAGTGCACTCCCACAAGGGGAGCACGGCTCAGCCAGAAGCTAGGCTGATGGCTGGCAGCGGTGGTAGCGGGAGCCTCTCCTGCTTCTGCGGCAGGGGCAGGGGCAGCGGCAGCGCTAAGGAGCAGTGAGCGAGGCAGTAAGGAGTGAGGCTCCTGGACCATGAGAGGGATGTCTGATTGCTGGCTTAGGCCTGCTCCTGGCGGACATCCCCCAAGGGGTCCTGGACTGCAAGAGGGCACAGGCAGGGCTGAGGGGACGACCCCCCCATGCACAAATGTCATGCACCAGGCCTCTAGTTAGTACTATAAACAGTACTCACTGCTTTTCTTCAGGAAGTTAGTGAGTTTTCAGAATAGCTTATATCTGCTAACTCACAAAACAAATGATCCACATTTATTTGTCTCAGTTCAAACAGACTTGGAGGCTTGCTAGTTCCACAGATTTCTTTGGAAATAAAGAGAGAGAACACAGCCAGCTGTTAGCATGGAGGGCGGTTTCCTGGCTGCGGCTACTGAGTCTGATTGAGGAACACAGCTAGGTGGACACTGTACTGGGTGCCGTGTCTCCACCTCACTCTCCTGAGAATGAGTACTTCCGCCTCATCAGATCCACATATGCTGCA
Source organism: Lasiurus cinereus (assembly GCA_011751065.1). NCBI lineage: Eukaryota > Metazoa > Chordata > Mammalia > Chiroptera > Vespertilionidae > Lasiurus > Lasiurus cinereus. The sequence continues at coordinate 4,956,314 of JAAGEH010000417.1, read as the reverse complement.
CATGCACTGTTTGACTTTTTATCAGAAAGAGCCCAGCCCATCCACTCAGTTATTCTGCCAACCTAAGGCAGCAGGCCCCTAGAATGTTCTACGGGTCTGAAAGGAGGGAAGGTATGGGTCCAAGAATGACCTCGCTTTGAGGATTGAAGTTATCAGCAGTGGCATCTTGAAGTGGATTGAGGACAAGTGTCTTGGAAGATGTCCTGTATCTGTTTACCCTTGAATCTGAGTCCTCCCTGACAGCCAGGGTTTTGATAAGTCTATGTCACAGAAGAAACCAGCGGCAGACAGAAGGAGACCTACATGTATGATGCGCACATCTCTGTGCAGCACTGTGTTGGTAAAGTGAGTTGGTGCAGGTGTGCCCAGTCGCTGTGCCCAGTCTCTGGGCTGGAGCCTGCTAGTCAGGACCACACCCACCTGGACAACCATGACAATTTCCAAGGGTTCTCTGGGGTTCTTGGTCTAGCACAAGTGCGAGGTTCAGGGCACATACACTACCAAAGAAATTTGTATCTCAGAACGCTGCCCCCTTGGGAAGTGTGCAAACACGCTGCCTCCCCCACCCCTGCCCCGGAGGCTGCCTTGTTGCAGGTATGTTATAACCACAACTGGATCCTTGCCATGAGAGAGCACGGGCATCTTCTCCCATCAGAGCAGCTGCGGTTTACCCAGTGCCTGCTCGGTCAGGAACTGTGTTTCACACATTCAATTTAACCTTAACAAGTGCCTTACAGATATTGAAAATTAGTTACAGTTGACATTCAATATTGCATTGCTTGCAGATGTGTGACATAGTGCTTAGACATTTATGTAACTTACAATGTGATCCCTCGCTAAGTCTTGCACCCACCTGACACCATACATAGATATTAGAACATTACTAGAGGCCCAGCACCCTGCCTCCTGCCGTGCGAGGAGGCATCCTGCAGGAGGGCGATACCCACACCTGACTTAAAGCATCCCCAGGCCCTCCTGCCTCTGTCTCCATCTCCACTCTGGGCCTCACCTGCACATGCAACCTCCTTCTGTCTGGTTGTGACCCATTTTGGAGTCCCAGCCTAATTTGCATATTGCCTCTTTACAATATAGAGGCGGTGTTCCTTCAGCCCTGCCTGCATCCTCTCCAATTCGGGACCCCTACAACTTTTTCTTATTCAACCTCTTCACATTTAAAAAAATTAACTGAAATATCACCTACTCTAGGAAATCCTCTTTGAACAAATGTCTTTACAATCTGTATTAAGTATTTTCATAGTATACCATTCTTTTTCTTTAACAGCTACTTAAAGTGGATGCAATGTGGTTTTCATTCTTGCATCTAAAATTTTTCTTCTTGCTCTTGTAATAGCAAAGCTTATCCAATTTACATTTGCCCTTCAAGGGCTTATATTTAGTTCAGTTTCTAGTTGGATCCCTGCTTTTTTTAAGCAATAAATTTGGGTTGTGACAGTAAGTCTCACTTGTAATCAAACCTGTAGGTCCTCTATCTGAATATTTCTCTAATACCTATCACTTTATCATACCAGAGATTGTATTCATTTATAGAAAATAACAGTAAATGTCACCTGATCATTTGATCTTCTAGTGGTATTTTATAGCAAGATGTATTCTTCTAGTAATTTAAGTATTATAAAACTGAGGCATACAGAAATAAATTACATTGAACAATAAAGAATGACTCAAATATCAAAGCATAGTACACTTAGGGCCTCCCTGGTCCTGTGCCTCAAATATTATAGCATAGTACAGAGTTCACGTGGAACTCGGCTTCCTTTAAAATAGAAAGGGATGGATACTCAGGAAGCAGCTACTTCTACACATATTTTTTTATTTAATTTATAGCACATACTCTTTGTACTAATTATTGGAAAATCATCTTAGCAATAGCCTCTGTTCCTCTCTGTATTGTTGCCTTACATTCTGATGTTATTACTGCGCTTTTATCATCCACTTGCTCTAATAAGATTGTGAATTTTTTAAGGGTAGAGATCATGACTTGAGCTTGTGTTTTTCTGTCATGGTGCCTAGATAAATACTCAAACGCCATCCAGTCCAAATGACTGTGATGAGAGAGGCCTGCCGTTGCTGGAGACCTCTGAGTTTTATTTAAGGGTCCTCACTTGTTCTGTGCCGTTATAGAGGGGTGAGTAATTTGAGGGAATTTGAGGAAACCAGACAGAATTCTTCTCCTAAAAGATTTTGCTAAGCTGGTGCCTGATACTCCAGGCATTTGTTCAATTAAAACCCGGACACACAGCAATAACAAAGGCACTGGTCTCCTACTGCTAATGCATGGGGATCAAACCCCACCCTGCAGGAACTCACCCCCGCAGTCAGGACCAGCCCGCTGGGTAGACCTGCGCTGGTGCTCCTAACTCTGGGGAGAGGGAGACTTCCCTGGTGGCTGCAGGCTAGAGGCCCTGGACTCCGCACCACGCCCCCAACAGGTCCCTAGCTCAGGTTGGTCAGCGAGCAGCTTCTTCACATGGGATTGCAGGATGGCTTGGCCTCTTGGCTCTGTGATCGCGGGGCAGATCCACCTGTGGCTTGGCCTGGCCTCTCCACCCCATGACTTTGGGGCCGCTGGTCCTGGCCTCTTCACTGCCTGATCATGGCGGCCCCACCTGACCTGTTCTCCTCGTGATCACTGGGCAGCCCGGCCTGCGCTCTTCGCCCTGTGATCGCAGTGCAGCTTGGACCCAGGCAGGCAGCATCAGGTGCTGCCCCCACCACCTGCCCGGTCTGGACCGTGGCTGTGTCCCGCAGGCGGCATAGGGCACTGCCTGCGCAGCCTGCCTATGCAAATTTATCCACCATCGTTTCTGAGTTGATTTGCATATCACTCTTGATTGGCTGTTGGCATAGCAGAGGTACAGTCAATTAGCATTTTTCTCTTTTATTAGTGTAGATTGCCTGTACTTTACAACCCGGTGACTATTTTGTAACTGCCAAATGTACTTCTTAATTTCTTAATCTTTTTCACCAGCCTTCAAGCCTCACCTGTCTGGCAACCATTAGTTTGTTCTCTGTATCTGTGAGTTTGTTTCTGCTTTCTTTGTTTATTGATTTTTTTTTTTTTTTTTAGTTTCTACATGTAAGTGAAATCATGTGGTAATTGTCTTTCTCTGTCTGACATAGTTCACTTAACATAATACTTCTAGGCCCATCTCTGTTATTACAAACGGTAAGATTTCATTCCTCATTTGATCAACTAGTGTTCCATTGCATCTCCTATAGGCACCACTTCTGTGTCCATTTTTCTACCAGCAGACATTTAGGTTGCTTCCATATCTTGGCTATTGTAAAGAATGCTGCAGTGACCCTTGGGAAGCCTGAATCTGAGTTAGCATTTGGGATTTTTTGACAAATATCCAGAAATAGAATTTCTGGATTACCTGGTAGTTTTATTTTTAATTTTCAAAGGAAACTCCGTACTATTTTCCAGAGACTGTACCAATTTACAATCACACCAAAAGTGCACATGGGTTCTCTTTTCTCTACACCCTCACCAACACTTATTGTTTGTTGATTCATTGATGATAGCCATTTTGACAAGTATGCGGGGATATCTTATTGCGGTTTTAATTTGCATCTCTCCAATGATTAGTGACATTGAGCATCTTTCATACGTTCATTGGCCATCTGTTTATCCTCTTTGGAGAAATGTCTGTTCACTCCTCGGCCCAGTTTTGAATCAAATTGTTGCTTGCATGAGATCTCTATACAGACCCTCGTTGAATATATGATTGCTGAATATCTTCTCCAACTAAGTAGGTTGTCTTTTTGTTTCATTGATAATCTCTTTGTTGTCCAGAAAAGTGGGAATAGAGGAAATATGCTCCAACATAATCAAGGCCTTCTATGACAAACCCAGAGCTAAAATTTTTCCCAATGGTAAAAGCTAGAAGTATTTTCCTTAAGATCAGGAATAAGACAAGAATGTCTAGTTTATCATATTCATTCAACATATTATTGCCAGTCTTAGCCACAGCCAACATTCAAATTGGAAAAGAAGAAGTAAAACTGTCATTATTTGCAGATGACATAATAAATACTATATATAGAAAGTTCTAGAGATTCTACCAAAAAATATTAAAACTAGGAAATGAGTTCAGTAAAGTAGCAGGATATAACATTAATATTTAGAATCAGTTGTGATTTTATACATCAACAACTTACAACTGCATCATAAAAAATCACCTAGCTATAAATTTAACCAAGGGGGTAAAAAATCTGTACTTGGAGAATTATGTGACATTGAAGAAAGCAACTGAAGAAGATATAAATAAATTAAATGGTCATGGAGGGGGAAAAATAAAATCATTAAAATGTTTATACTACCAAAACAATCTATAGACTCAATGCAATCCATATAAAAAATACTAATGGTGTTTTCCACAGAACTAGAAAAAAAAATCCTAAAATTTATTTTAAATCACAAAAGACCCTGAATAGCCCAAGTAATCCTGAGAAAGAAGAACATAGTTGCAAGTATCAAGGACCCTGATATAAAACTACTAGAGCTGAGACCGGTTTGGCACAGTGGATAGAGCGTCGGCCTGTGGACTGAAAGGTCCCAGGTTTGATTCTGGTCAGGGGCATGTACCTTGGTTGCAGGCGCATCCCCAGTAGGGGGCATGCAGAAAGTGACTGATCGATGTCTCTCTCATCGATGTTTCTGACTTTTTCTATGTTGGAGCATATTTCCTCTATTCCCACTTTTCTGAGAGTTATTATTATAAGTGGATGCTAGATTTTACAAAATGCTTTATCTGAATCTATTGATATTGGTCATATGATTTTTATCTTTCACTTTATTTTGTGGTGTAGCATGTTAATTATTTGCAGATATTGAATCAACCTTGCATCCCAGGAATAAATCCCACTTGATTTGGTATATGATATTTAAAGTATATTCTGAATTTGGATCAGTAATATTTTTTTAATTTTTCTTTATTGATTAAAGTATTACATATGTGTCCTTTTTACCTCATTGGCCCCTCAACCCTACACTCATGCCATCACACCCCTGTTGTCTGTGTCCATTGGTTAGGCTCATATGCATCTGTCCTACCTTCCCCCTGTGATTTGATGGTCTGATTAATACTTCTCTGTCTCTGGATCTATTTTTGTTCATCAGTTTATGTTGTTTATTATATTCCAAAAATGAGTGACATCATTTATATTTATCTTTCTCTGACTGGCTTATTTCACTTAGCATAATGCTCTCCAGTTCCATTCATGTTGTTGCAAATGGTAAGAGTTTATTCTTTTTTACTGCAGCATAGTATTCCATTGCATAGATGGATCACAGTTTTTTAATCCACTTATCTGCTGATGGGCACTTAGGCTGTTTCCAAATCCTAGCTATGGTAAATTGTGCTGCTATGAACATAGGGGTACATATATTCTTTCTGATTGGTGTTTCTAGTTTCTTGGGATATATTCTTAGAAGTGGAATCACTGGGTCAAATAAGACTTCCATTTTTAGTTTTTTGAGGAAACTCCATACTGTTCTCCACAGTGGCTGTACCAATCTGCATACCCACCAGCAGTGCACGAGGGTTCCTTTTTCTCCACATCCACACTAGCGCTTGTTATTTGTTGATTTGTTGATGATAGCCATTCTGACAGGTGTGAGGTGGTACCGAATTGTTGTTTTGATTTGCATCTCTTAGATGATTAGTGGCTTTGAGCAGGTTTTCATATGTCTCTTCGCCTTCCTTATGTCTTCTTTCAAAAAGTATCTATTAAGGTCCATTGCCCATTTTTTGATTGGATTGTTTATCTTCCTTTTGTTAAGTTGTATGAGTTACCTGTAAATGGTGAAGATTAAAGATAACATTGGCAAATGTGTTCTCCCATGCAGTGGGCTTTCTTGTTTCCTTTTGCTGTGCAAAAGCTTTTTATTTTTATGTAGTCCCATTTGTTTATTTTCTCTTTAGTTTCCATTACCCAAGGAGCTATATTGGTGAAGAAATTGCTTCAGCATATATCTAAGATTTTGCTTCCTATGTATTCCTCTAGTATTTTTGTGGTTTCCCATCTTATGTTTAAGTCCTTTATCCATTTTGAGTTTATTGTTGTGTATGGTGTAAGTTGGTGGTCTAGTGTCATTTTTTTGCATGTATCTGTCCAATTTTCCCAACACCATTTATTGAAGAGACTTTCTTGACTACATTGTATGTTCTTGCCTTCTTTGTCAAATATTAATTGGGCATAGTGGTTTGGGTCGATTTCATTGACCTATATGTCTGTTCTTGTGCCAGTACCAGGCTGTTTTAAGAACAGTGGCTTTGTAATACAGCTTGATATCTGGTAATGAGATCCCACCTACTTTGTTGTTCTTTCTTAGGGTTGCTGCAGCTATTTGAGGTCTTTTTTTATTCTAAATGAATTTTGGGAGAGTTCTTTTTATGTCTGTGGAATATACCATTGGTATTTTAATGGGGAATGCATTGGATCTATAGATTGCTTTGGGTAGTATGGACATTTTAATGATGTTTATTCTACCAATCCATGAACATAGTATGTTCTTCCATTTGTTTACATCTTCCTCTATTTCTTTTTCAGTGTCCTGTAGTTTTTTATGTGTACAGGTCTTTCATATCCTTAGCTGAGTTTTTGATTGGTAATATTTTGTTGAGGATTTTTGCATACATGTTCATCAGGGATATTAGCCTATGATTTTTTTGGTAATGTTCTTGTCTAGTTTGGGCACCAAGGTAGTGCTGGCCTCATAAATTCAGTTTGGAAGCCGTTCCTCCTATTTAAGCACAGGTGTTAATTTTTCTTTGACTGTTTGGTTAAATTTACCTGGAAAGCCATTTAGAATTTTTGTGTGTTGGGAATTTATTAATCACTGATTTGATTTCATTAGTAGTTATCTGTCTGATCAGATTTTCTGTTTCTCCTTGATTCAGTCTTAGAAGATTCAATGTTTCTAGAAATTTATACATTTCTTCCAGGTCTTCCAGTTGGTTGGCATATAATTGATCCTATTATCTAAATACTAGAATCCCAGTGCATGAATTTGTGCACCTTGAAAGGATCTGTGGGCCGTGAGGCTGCAGTAGGCACAGGGACAGGTCTTGGCCCACCTTCTGCACCCCGACTCAGCCCCTCCTGCTGGGGCCCCAGGTCCCCTTTCTGCCTGTAGCCCCACTCCCACCACCGCCACTTCTACCCGCTGATGGCAGGGAGTGATTGGGGTTGGCGCCAGCACTGGGTGTGAGCAGGCTGGTGTTGTCAGTGGGTGTGAGCGGCAGCTGCTGCCCCAATAACCCCTCAGAAGCAGGGGGAGGTGCAAAAGCCCTCAGGGGTGATCAGGACTGGCAGCTGCTGCTCACACCTGCTGATGGCACTGAGTGATCGGAATCGGCACCGGGCACCAGCAGCAGGTGCAAGCTGTGGCTCTGGCACTGGCTGTGGATGTGAGCACCGGTGGGACCACAGTGCGTGGGAGCAAAGAATTTTCAGTAACCACCAGAGGCTCACCCCGATGACAGCAACCAGTGCCTTGCCTTCGTCTGGCATCCCCACTCACCTGCTTCACCATGCTGCCAGTACCTGCCATGTTCCACATATGCCCCTTGGAGGTCAGTGCATATCATAGTGATGAGCTATTCAGTTGTTCAGTTGTTCTGGTTGTTATGCCGTTTGGTCTATTTGCATATTAGGCTTTTATTATGTATAGGCCATATAAAAGAGTAATATGTAAATTGACGAGAGGCAGAATGATCACTTGACCAGTTGCTATGAAGTGCACTGACCACCTCTCAGGCCCTCCCTGCAGCTAGCAAATGGAGAGCCATGGGTGGGTGTTGGCATGGGGTGGGGCTGGCTGTTGGCAGCCAGGAAAGATGGCCCTGATCACAGGCCAAGCGTAGGGACTGTATTCATGCATGATTTTGTGCACCAGGCCTCTAGTCTTCTTATAATCCTTGGTATTTCTGTGGTGTTAGTTGTGACTTCTCTTTCATTGCCGATTTTATACATATGATTCTCCTTTTTATTTAATCAAAAGTATGTTTATTTTAAAATATATATATTTTATTGACTTTTTACAGAGAGGAAGGGCGGGGATAGAGAGTTAGAAACATCAATGAGAGATCGATCAGCCACCTCCTGCACACACACCCCTCATCCCACTGGGGATGTGCCCACAACCAAGGTACAAGCCCTTGACCAGAATCAAACCAGAGACCTTTCAGTCCTCAGGATGATGCTCTATCTAAGGAGCCAAACCGGTTAGGGCAGTATGTTTATTTTTTACATTGAATATTATCTTATATTTGTTTCAGGTATACAGCATAGTGGTTAGACAATCACATTCTTATATTTTATTGATTTTTTACAGAGAGGAAGAGAGAAGGATAGAGAGCTAGAAACATTGATGAGAGAATGTAGCAGGGGGTACGGTCAATTTGCATATTACTCTTTTGTTAGATAAGATTGTTGACTACATTTTCAGTCAACAGTGCATTACATTGCCCATGACTATTCTATAACCACCAATCTGCACTTTTCAATTCCTTCATCTCTTTTGCCCAGTCACCCAAAGCCCGCATCTCTGGCAACTATCAGTCCTTCTCTGTATCTATGAGTCTGTTTCTGTTCGTTTGTTCTTTTAATTGTTCTTTAGATTCCACATATAAGTGAAATAATACGGTCCTTGTCTTTCTCTGGCAAACTTACTTTGCTTGACATAATACCCTCTAGGTCCATCCATGCTGTGGCAAATGATGAGATTTCATTTCTTTTTGTGTGTGAGGAATATTCAATTGTATATATGTACTACCACTTTTTGATGGACACTTGGGTTGCTTCCATATATTGGCTATTGTAAATAATGCTGCAGTGAAAATAAAGGTGCACATATTCTTTCAAATATTAATTTGGGTTTCTTCTATATACAATCATAACTGGAATCACTAGGCAGTTTTGATTTTAATTTTTTAAGAACCCACATAGAGTTTTTCATAATGGTTGCACCAATCTGCATTTCCACCAACACTGCACAAAGGTTTTCTCTCTACATCCTCGCCAGGACTTGTTGTTTGTTAATTTGTTGGTGATCACCATTCTAACAGGTTTGAGGTGATAGCTCGTTTTGGTTTTAATTTGCATTTTTATGATGATAAGTGATGAGCATTTTTTCATATGTCGATTGCTTTATGTATATCCTCTTTAGAGAAGTATCTATTCAGGCCCCTCGGCCTATTTTTTAATTGGATGGTTTGTGTTCTTGGTGTTGAGTTGCATGAGTGTTTTTTTTTTTTTAATATGTTTTTACTGATTTCAGAGAGAGGAAGGGAGAGGGGGAGATAGAAACATCAATAATGAAGAGAATCATTGATGGGCTACCGCCTAGATGCCCCCCACTGGGGACTGGATCCACAACCCGGGCTTGCTCCCTGGCTGGGAATCAAACCGTGACCTCCTGGTTCACCAGTCAATGCTCAATCATTGAGCCACACTGGCTTTTTAAAAAACACATTTGCATGAGCTTTTTTAAAAATACATTTTGAATATAAGCCCTTATTAGATATATCATTGGCAAATATCTTCTCCCGTTTAGTAGGTTGTCTTTTCGTTTTTGTTGTTGGTTTTCTTCACTGTGCAAAAGCTTTTTAGTTTGATGTAGTCCCATTTCTTTATCTTTTGTTTTGTTTTCCTTATCCAGATGATATATCAGAAAAATATTGCAAAGAGAAAAGTCAGAGATTTTACTGCCTATGCTGTCTTCTAGGAGTGTTTTGGTTTTGAGTATTACATTTAAGTCTTTAATACATTTTAAATTTGTTCTTTTATATGGTGTAAAAGGTGGTCTAGTTTTACCTAATTTTATGCATGTATCTGTTCAATTTTCCCAATACTATTTATTGAACAGACTTCTTTACCCTATTGTATATCCTTGTCACCTTTCTTAAATATGATTTGACTATGTAAGTGTGGGTTTATTTCTGGAATCTCTATTTTGTTCCATTGATCTATATGTCTGATTTTATGTCAACACCACACTTTTGTATTATTATGACCTCATAGTATATTTTGATATCAGGTAGCATGATAATTCTACCTTTGTTCTTCTTTCTCAAGATTGCTGTAGCTATTCAGGATCTTTTATGTTTTCATATAAATTCTAAAATTATTCTAGTTCTGTGAAAGATGCCATTGTATTAAATAGAAATTACATTGAATCAATAGATTTCTTGGGGTACTATATATATTTTAATGATGTTATTTCTTCGTATTTATGAGCATAGTGCCTACTCCCATATATTTGGACCTTCTTCAGTTTCTTTCTTCAGTGTCTCATAATTTTCCAAGTACAGGTCTTTTTCCTCTTCAGTTAACTTTATTTATAGGTATTTTTAATGCAATTGTAAATGGGTTTGTTTACTTAACTTCCCTTTCTGACAGTTCATTAAAATGCAGCCAATTTCTGCTAATTTACTCAGTTCATTTCTCAGTTCTAGTAGTTTTTTTTTGGGGGGGGATCTTTAGGGTTCTGTATATGTAGTATCACGTCATCTGCAATAATGACAGTTTTACTTCTATCTTTCAGGTTGGAGGCCTTTTATCTTTTGTTCTGATTGTTGTGACTGGAACTCCTGAAACTGTGTTGAATATGAGTGGTTATCATGGATATTCTAATCTTCTTCCTGGTCTTAAGTAAAATGCTACCTTTCCTATTGAGTATGACATTAGCTGTGGGTTTGGCATATATGGCTTTTATTATTTTGAGTACATTCCCTTTTTTTCCACTTTGCTGATAATTTTTATAAGTGGGGGCTGTATATTATCTGATTTTTTTCTGCATCTATTGATATAATCATATGATTTTTATCTTTTATTTTGTTTATGAGGTATAACACGTTGATTTGTTTTTGGATATTGTGCCAACCTTGCATCCAAGTAATAAGTGATATTTATAATGTACTAGTGGCCCAGTTCATGAAATTCATGCACATTAAAAGTGAATTAATTGGAGGAAGTATTTTAACATTGCTATTTGCCCTTTCTTTATAATAGAAGTGTCAGAGATTAAATAAAATTAGTAAAATGTATATGAAAACCTTCCCCCTGTTAGAGTCTGGGGCACTCCGCAGGACCCAGAGTCAAGTCCCCACCCACCCACAGCACCTCAAAATCATGGAAGATCCAGACTCAGCCAGACCCACCCCCATTGGGCAAGATCCTGACCTGGCCAGGCCCACCCATGTCAAGCCCTGATCAGCAAAGGGCGCAGCCTCAGGTCCCCTGGCCCCGAGCCAGGTTGGGGGCACAGCCTCAGGGCCCCTGGCAAGCCCTGCAAGGTGGGCAGCACAGCTTCAGGTCCCCTGTCAAGCCGCACTGGGCCAGGGGCACAGCCTCAGGTCCCCTGGTGCATGTTGGAGGGAGAACACAGTCTCAGGTCTCCTGGTGCATGCTGGGTGGGGAGCACAACCTCAGGTCCCCCAGTGCACCCTCAGGTGCCCAGCCCAGTGCCAGGGAGGTTGGTGCAGCCTAAAGTTCCTCGACCCAGCACCAGGGCGGGTAGCACGGCCTGAGGTCCCCTGGCCCAGCACCAGGGTGGGGGGCATTGCCTTAAGGTCCCCTGTCAAGCCCCACCAGGCAGGGGATGTGGCCTGAGATCCTCTATCAAGCCCTGCTGGGCTAGGGGCACAGTCTGAGATCCCCCATCAAGCCCCGCCAGAAGGGGGGCACAGCCTCAGGTCCCCCATCAAGCCTCACCAGGTGGGAGGGGGTGCATCCTCATGTCCCCTATCAAGCCTCACCAGGTGCGGGGGATGCATCCTCAGGTCCCCTGTCAAGCCCAACCCAGGGTGGGGGGCATGGCCTGAGTTCTCCTGGCTCAGCACTGGGGCAGCGGTTGCACCTTTAGGTCCCCTGACAAACCCCACCAGGTGGGGTTGCGGCCTGAGGTCCCCTGTTAAGCCCTGCTGGGCATGGGGCATAGGCTCAGATCCCCTGCTCTGGCCCAGGGCCATGCAGCCTCAGGTCCCTGCTGATAGCTCTTTAAGGCTTGTTATAGGAACTCGGCCTCCACTGTGGATGCAGCCATCTTGTGTTATGGAAACCCCGCCTATGCTGTGAGCACAGCCATCTTTGTGATGGTCAATTTGCATATTCCTCTTTATTAGATAGAATTGCTGAACTTGTGCTAATATTTTTTTGAGGAATTTTGCATGTATGTTCCTCTGAGATACTGGCCTGTAATTTCCCTTTTTTGTGGTGTCTTTATTTGATTTTAAAATTAAAATGATGCTGGTCTCACACAATGACCTTGGATGTTTTTTCTCTTGAATTTTTTTGAATAGTTTGAGAAAGATGGGTGTAAGTTCTTTTATGAGTCTTTGGTTAAATTTACCTGTGAAGCCACCTGGTCCAGGACGTTTTTGCTTGAAAGAGTTTTGTTTGTTTGTTTTTAATTTACTGCTTTACTGCTTTGATTTCATTAGTTGTATTTGTGCTGTTCAGATTTTCTTTTTTTTTTTATTTAGTTTTGGAAGATTGCATGTTTTTAGGAATTTATTTCTTCGAGATTGTTTCATTTGTTGGCTTGTTGTTTTTCATGATATTTTCTTACAATCCTTTGAATTTCTGTTATGTCAGTGTTACCTCTCCTGTTTCATTTCTGATTTTATTTATTTGGGTCCTTTCTCCTTTTTTCTTGCTAAGTCTGGCTAAAGGTTTATCAATTTTGTTTATCTTTTCAAAGAATCAGTTATTGGTTTCACTGACCTTTTGTATTGTTTCTTTATACTATTTTGTTTATTTTCATTCTAGTCTTTATATTTTTTTTTTTATTCAACTCACTGTGGACTTAGTTTGTTGTTCTTTCTCCATTTCCTTTTGGTGTAAGTTTAGATTTTATATTTGAAATTTTATTGTTTCTTAAAGTAGGTCTGTAATGCTTGAATTTCCCTCTTAGGGTTGCTTTCACTCTGTCCCATAAATTTTGAGTTGTTGTGTTTCCATTTTCATTTGTCTCAAGGTATCTTTTTATTTCTCCCTTGATCTCATTGTTAACCCATTCATGGTTTAGTAACATGTTACTTAGTCTCCATGTGTTTGTGTGTTTATCACTTTTTCTCCTTTTAATTGATTTCTACTTTCATATAACTGTGGTTAGAGAAAATGCTTGATATTTTCTTAAATTTATTTATGTAGTCTAATACGTGGTCTTTTCTGAAAAATGTTTCATGTGCACTTGGAAAAGAATGTATATTCCACTGCTTAGGGATGAAATGTTCTAAACATTTCAATTAAGTCCATCTGGTCTAATGTGTCATTTAAGGCCGTTGTTTCCTTGTCAGTTTTCTGTCTGGATGATCTATCCATTGATGTCAATGGGATGTTAAAGTCTCCTACTGTTGATCTCTCCCTTTAGGTCCATTGATATTTGCTTTATATATTTTGGTATATCTACACTTGGTGTATAAATGTTTACAAGAATGATATCTGTTTGTTTTCTTGATCCTTTATAATTAATAAATGTCTTCCTTTGTCTCGTTACACCCTGTAAAGTATATTTTATCTGATATAAGTATTGCTACCCCAGCTTTTGTTTTATTTTCATTTGCATGAAATTCTTTTCATCTCATTACTTAGGCTATTTGTGTTTTTTGGTCTGAAGTAGGTTGATGTAGACAGCATATATTGGGTCTTGTATTGTTATCAGATCAGCCACCTCTTGTCTTTGATTGGAGCAGTTAGTTAACTTCACTGGAGTAGTTAGTTTAGTTCATATTTTGTCTTTTTTGGAATTTTTAAGAAAATTCCTTTTATCTTTTCTCTATATTCTCTTTTTCCACCACCATTTATCTCCCCTCTCATTCTTTCTATCACCTCCAACCACTCCCTTCCCCTGTAATTACCACACTGTTGTCCACATCTATGTGTTTTCTCTCTCTCCAGAGCTGTCAGCCTGCTCTTCATCTAGGAGTTTGTCTCTATTTTGCTGGTTAGTTCAGTTTGCTTATTAAATTTCACATATGACTGAAATCATGTGATACAGTGGTACCTCGACATACGAGTGCCCTAACATACAAGATTTTTGAGATACAAGCCGTCGAGCAAGCGATTTTTGCTTTGAAATACGAGCAACATTTGAGATACGAGTAATTGCGCGGATCCGCCGGTTGCACACAACCTACCAGTTTACCGCGACTTGAGCGTCTCATAGTTTCCCACACCTCAAGGTTACGGAATGAATTAAACTTGTATCTCGAGGTACCACTGTACTTGTCTTTCTTTGACTGGATTATTTCACTTAGCACAATGTTCTCCAGGCCTATCCATGCTGTCACAAAAGATAAAATGTTCTTCTTTTTATGGCTGAGCAACATTCCATGTGTACATGTACCACAGCTGTTTTATCCACTCATGTACTGATGGGCACTTGGGCTGCTTCCAAATGTTGGCTACTATAAATAACACTGCTAAGAACATAGGGGGCATGTATTTTATATTCTTTTGAATAGTGTTTTGGGTTTCTTCAGATAAATTCCCAGGAGTGGAATTGCTGGGTCACAAGGCAGTTCCATTTTTAATTTTATTTTATCCTCACCTAAGGATATTTTTTTCCATTGATTGTGGAGAGAGCAGAAGGGAAGGAGGGTGAGGTGAAGGAAGACAGAGAGTGAGAGCGAGAGCAAGAGGAGAGCAAGAGAGAATGAGAGAGAAAAGATGTGAAAGAGACACATTGTTTGGTTGCCTCCTGCATACACCCTGACCAGGCCCAGGGATTGAACCTACAACCCAGGTACATGCCTTGGCTGGGAATTGAACCCATGACCTTCCAGTGCATGGGACAGTGTTCTAATCCACTGAGCTACACCAGCCAGATTAATTTTTTTAAATATATTTTATTGATTTTTTACAGAGAGGAAGGGAGAGGAATAGAGAGTTAGAAATATCGATGAGAGAGACATTGATCAGCCGCCTCCTGCACGCCCCCTACTAGGGATGTGCCCGCAACCAGGATGCATGCCCTTGACCGGAATAGAACCTGAGACCTTTCAGTCCGAAGGCTGAAGCTCTATCCACTGAGCCAAACCGGTTTGGGCCATTTTTTTATTTTTTGAAGAACCTCCATACTGCACCAATGGCTGCACCAGTCTGCATTCTCACCAATGGCACACAAGTGTTCCCTTTTCTCCACATCCTCAGCAACACTTGTTGTTTGATGATTTATTGATGACAGCCATTGTGATCAGTGTGAGGTGATATCTCCTTGTGGTTTTGATTTGCATTTCTCTTATGGTTAATGACATTGAGGATCTTTTCAGAGATCTACTGGCATCTGTCTGCCCTGTTTAGAGAAATGACTATTCAGGTCCTTTGCCCATTTTTTTAAATTGGATTGTTTGTTATAAATTTTGGATACTGACCCCTATTGAATGTATCATTGGCGAATATGTTCTCCCATTCAGTGGGTTGTCTTTTCATTTTGTTGTTGGTTTTCCTCCGCAAAACCTCTTTAGTTTGATATAGTTCCATTTGTTTATTTTTATTCTATTTCCCTTGCCCAAAGAGATATATCAGAAAAACATATTGCTACTAGAAATATCTGAGATTTTCTTTTAGGATTTTTATGATTTTGAATAAAACATTTAAGTCTTTTTTTTTTTACTAGGCAAAGATCTTTATTAACCTGTTTCAAACTTTATTCCCAAGCTTCTTCAGCTTAATTAGCTGCAAAGAATGATTTATGTATAAGCAAAAACTGAAAAGAGCTGCAATGTCCAGGGGCATTGGGCTAAAAAATATTAGAGATCTAGATTTTATCAGATCCACAAACAAAATTTGAAAAAGCAGTCATAATATAAAATAGCAGCTCCCAGAAACTTCTTCAAGTTTATCTTCTTCAGAAGTTGACTCAATTCAGTTTGCTTCATTCTTGGAAGCCTCATCAAAATTCTCCACAAGATCTGGAACTTCATCATCATCATCCTCTCCAATAGCAAGTGGGGCTTTTCCATCCACAGATTATTTGGGCAAAGCTTCAGCCAGTCTCCTTAAACTAGTCAGACTGTCTGCACCAAGCTGGTTTAAGATGCTGGGTAGCATTTCTGTCAGCTGCTTCGTCTCAGCATGGCCTGTAATGGTGAAAGTGTTCGCTGCCAGAGATGCCTGAACTTTAGGGTTGTTAAAGTGGATCACTGTTCCTTGGTTTGTAAACATATTTACCTCTTCAATACCAGAGATATTGTTTACCCCTAACTTCTTTAAGGCGAACTGAAGTTTTTTTTATCATCTGCTGTAGCTGTTCTGTGAACCACCTTCTTCTTTCTACGAGCAGTTCCTTTCCCACCAATGAGCACTTGTGCCTGCAGTTCGGCGAATTTCTCTTGGTTCATAATAGTTTCTTTCATCTTGTTGGAGAGGAAACGGGGCCGCGCGGGGGACTAGGGCTGACGCTCAGGGGGTCTAGGGCAGACCAGCTGAGAATAATAACATTTAAGTCTTTAATCCATTTTGAATTTATTCTTGTGTGCAGTGTAAGAAAGTTGTCTAATTTCTATTTTTTGCACATATATGTCCAATTTTCCCAACACTAGTTATTGAATAGACTATCTTTATCCCATTGTTTGATTTTGTTTCTTTTGTCAAGTATTAAATTGGCGATAAATTTGTGGGTTTATTTCTGGGATCTCTGTACGCTTCCACTGATCAATATGTCTGTTTTTATGCCAGTATTGTGCCTTTTGATTACTATGGCCTTGTAGTATTGTTTGATAAGATAGCATAATTCCTCCAACTTTGTTCTCCATTCTGAAGATCACTATTGCTATTTGGGGTCTTTTGGGGTTCCATATAAATTTTTGGAATATTTTCTCTACTTCTGTGAAGTATGCCATTGGTATCTTGATAGGAATTGCATTGAATCTGTATATTGCTTTGGGTAGTATGGACATTTTAATGATGTTAATTATTCCTATTCATGAGCATGGCATATGCTTCCACTTACTTATTTGTATCTTCTTCAATTTCCTTCTTTAGTTTCTTATCATGTTCTTAGTGTAGGTCTTTTAAATCAGTTAAGTTTATTCCTAAGTATATTTTTCTTTTTGACACAATTGTGAATGGAATTGTTTTTTCAGTGCCACTTTCTGACAGTTCTTTATATAAAAATGTAACTGACTTCTGGACATTTATTTTGTATCCTGCTACATTAATGAATTCATTTATCAGTTCTAGTAGTTTTTGGAGAAATCTTCAGGGTCCTCTATATACATTATAATATCATCTGTGAATAATGACAGTTTTACTTCTTCCTTCCCAATTAGTATGCGTTTTATTTCTTCTTCTTGCCTGATTCCTGTGGCTAGGACTTCCAGTAGTGTGTTGAATAAGGGTGATGAAAACAGATACACCTGTCTTGTTCCCAGTCTTAAGTTTCTGCCCATTGGATATGAGGCTGGCTGTGGCTGTGCCAGACATGGGCCTTAATAAGTTGAGGTATGTTCCCTCTATTTCCACTTTGCTGAGAGTTTATCATAAAAGGGTGCTGTATTTTATCAAATGCCTTTTCTGCATCTGTTGACATGATCATGTGCTTTTTTCCCTTCATTTTGTTTATGTGATGTGTCACATTTACTGATTTGTGAATATTTTACCAGACTTGAATCCCTGGGATTTCAGCATCTATTATCATCAGGAATATTAGTCTATAATGTTCTTTCTTTGTCATGTTTTACCTAGTTTTGGAATTAGGATAAGACTGGCCTCATAAAATGAGCTTTTGAGTCTTGCCTATTCTTGAAATTTTGGGGATAGTTTGAGAAAAATAGGGGGGGTTTTTTGCATGTTGTGTGTGTGTATGTGTGTGTGTGTGTGTATGTGTGTGTAATTCTCACCTAAGGATTATTTTTTCCATTGCTTTTCAGAGGGAGAGGGAGAGAGAGAAACATAATGTGACACACACACACATCAGCTTGTTGCCTCCCGCACCCACCTCAACTGGGGGCATGGAGCAAACCTGCAACCCAGGCACATGCCCTTATCTGGGAATCAAACTGGTGACCCCTGAATGCGTGAGCTGACACTCCAGCCAAGGCAAGAAAGACCGGTTTTAATTTTTTAAATGTGATAAAATTCACCTTTAAAGTCATCCAGTCCAGCGCTTTTGTTTGTTAAGAGTTTTTCATTACAGCTTCATTTTCAGCAGTTGTAACCTAACTCTTCAGATTCTCTGATTCTTCCTGATTTTAGTTTTGGAAGATTGTATGTTTCTAAAATTTTTTTCCATTTCACCCTGATTATCTGTTGTCATATAGTTCACAATATTTTCTCACAATCCTTTGCATATCTTTGGTGTCAGTTGTTATTTCTCCTCTTTCATTTCTGATTTTATTTCTCATTTTTTCTTTATGAGTCTGGTTAAAGGTTTGTCAATCTTGTTTATCTTTTCAAAGAACCAGCTCTTGGTTTCATTGATCACTTATATATTTTTAGACTCTATTTCATTTATTTCTGTTTTGATATATTATTTCCTCCCTTCTACTCACTCTGGGCTTTGTTTGTTGTTCTTCAAGTTCACTTAAGTGTAAAAGTGACATTGGTTATTTGAGCTTTTCTTTGTTTCTTGAGAGAGGCCTATAATGCTATGAATTTCCTTCTTGGGACTGTTTTTGTTGTGTCCCACAGATTTTGGGTTGTTATGTTCTCATTTTCATTTTTCTCAAGGTATCATCTGCTTTCTTCCTTGGTCTCATAGTTAACCCACTCTTGGTTTAGTAACATATTATTTAGCCTTCATGTCTATGTGTGTTTTCCAGTTTTCTTCTTGTGATTAATTTTGAGTTTTATAGCAGTATGGTCAGAGAAGATGCTTGATATGATTTCAATCTTCTTACATTTATTGAGACGTGTTTTGTGTCTAACATTTGGTATATGTCAGAAAACGTCCCAGGTGCACTTGGAAAGAGTGTATATTCTGTGCTTTGGGGTGAAATGGTTTGAAGACATAAATTAAATCCATTCAATATAATGTCTCATTTGTAAGGCTGCCATCTCCTTGTTGATGTTCTGTCTGAAAGAACTATCCATTGATGTCAAAAGGGTGTGAAAACCCCCTGCTATTATTTACATCGCTGTCCATCTCTCTCTTATGTCCATCAAGATTTGCTTTACACATTTTAGTGCTCCTATTTGGGTGCATAAATGTTTACAAGGATTAGAGCCTCTTGTTGCATGGCTCCCTTTATCATGATGTGCTTTCCTTCTTGGTCTCTTAACTAGAACCTTAGTTTTAAAGTCTATTTTGCCATACGTAAGTACTGCTACCCCAGCTTTCTTTTTTCTTTTCATTTACATGAAATATCTTTTTCTATTTCTGTACTTTCAGTCTGTGTGTATCTTCTGTTCTGAGGTGGGTCTCTCTCTCTCTCTCTCTCTCTTTTTGTGGCTCTCTTGAAGACAGCATATATATGGGTCTTATTTTCTTACTCTGCAGCTATTTTATGTCTTTTGATGGGAGCATTTAAGCCATTTACACTTAAAGTGAATATTGATAGATATATATTTACTAGAAGCCTGATGCACAAAGATTCATACTAAAATGGGCCTCCCTTTCCCTGGCTGCCAGCACCGCCTTTCCACTCCAGCCAGCCTCTCTCTGCTCAGGCCCCAGAGCCACCTCTTTCCGCTTCAGCCCTGCCTTCCCATGTTGCCCAGAGGCCCTGAGAGACCAGGGGTGGGGCAGAACCCAAGCATCCCGCCCTCATCACTGGGTGCCTATGTAGGCAAATTAACCGCCATCTTTGTTGGGTTAATTTGCATATCACTCCTGATTTGGCTGATGGTGTAGCAGAGGTATAGTCAATTTACATGTTTGTCTGTTATTAGGTAAGATTGTCATTTTTTTAAACTATATTCCTCTGTTTTCCTCCTCCCCTCCTCCTCCTCTTCCTTCTTCTTCTTCTTGAAACGTTTTAAAATTTCTTTGACTACTGATTTGGTAGCCACAAACTCCTTTACATATTCTTATCTGGTAAGGTTTTATTTCTCCTTCATTCTTAAGTGATAGCTTTGCTGTGTAAAGTAGCATTGGTTTGTGCTTTTCATCATTTTGAATATATCATGCCAGTCCCTTCTGGCCTAAAATGTTGAGAAATCAGATGATAGTCTTATGGGAGCTCCCTTGTAGGTAACTGATTTCTTTTACCTTACAGCTTTTAAGAGTTTCTCTTTGTCTTTAACTTTTGCTATTTTAATGATCATGTGTCTTGGATCCATCTTTCTTGGGACTCCTGTGCTTCCTGGACTTGTATGTCTTTTCTTCACCAGATTAGGGAAGTTTTCAGTTATTGTTTCTTTAAATAATTTCTGGGCCCTTTGCTCTCTCTCTTCTCCTTCTGGAACTGTGATGACATGGATGTTGTTACACTTCAGGTTGTTCCAAAGGTCCTTTAAATTATCCACATTTTTTTTTATAATTTGTTTTTGTTTTTGCTGCTTTAATTGGGTGTTTTTTCCACCTTGTCTTCCAGTCACTGATTTGACCTTCTGCTTCATTGAGGCTACTGATTGTTCCCCGCACTGTAATCTTTATTTCAGATCTGGTATTCTTCATTTCTGACTTTATTATGGTTTCTAAGCCCTTTTTCATGCTATTAAGCATCCTTATAATTATTACTCTGAACTCAGTATCTGATATATTGCTTATCTTCACTTTGTTCAGCTCCTCTTCTGAAAAATTACCTTGTTCTTTCATTTGGTGCCCTGTTTGGCTCTCCTTTATTTTTGTTTGTAAGTATTGGATGAATCTTCTGTGACTCCCAGTCTTGGTATGGTGGCTTTATATAGGAGGTGACCTGTGTGGCCCAGTGGTGCAGTCTTCCTGATCACCAGACCTGGGAGCTCTAATGATGTTCCTGGTGTGCTTTATTTAGGCCTTCTTGTTTTTATTGAGTCTTGATTGCTATTGGCCCATTTGTGCATGGGATCAACCTTCAGGCTCGCTGACAGTGAGACTCAACGTCCAACACAGCGTGTGGGCTGCTGTGCGATGCTGATCACATGAAGTAGATTCACCTCAGCAGCAATGGTGCTGCCAACACCTCCCTGTGGATGTGCTGCTTGTGAAGCTTATTGGACCTTGCTCCACTTTGTCTGAAGCTGGCCTCTGGGTGGGTTGGTTCTGGGCCTATTCGGAGGAACTCTGGTGCAGGCCAAATCAGATGCTGTCTGTGACTGGCTCTGGACAACCTGTTTGGAGCTATCAGCCATCCACAGCTTGTGGCTCCCTCTGCTAGACCTAAGTGCATGTGGAAATGACCAAGCTATGCACTCTTACAGTAAGGTAGAAGCTAGATCCACCTCTAGTTCATTTTCATTGAAAGTAATTATTGATTGCTTGTAGTTATTTCCATGTTACTAGTTATTTTTTGATTTTGTAGTTGTTCTCTGTTTCTTTATTATTCTTTTGTATGTTGATGATTTTCTGTAGTGTTCTATTTGGATTATTTTCTTTTTATTACTTGTATACCTCTTCTAGGTTTTTGGTTTGTGGTTACTTATGCTTCATATATACCAAGCTATGTTTATAGCCATCTATTTTAACCTAATGTTTGCTTACACTTGAACACATTTTGAAATGATTATCCTTTTTCCTTACCTCTTCCATGTTTATATATTTGTAATTATTATTACTTCTTTTTTGTGTGTATCTTTAAATTTACTGTTGTAAATACACATGATTTTTTTAGTTTTGCCTTTTACCTTCTGCCCTAACTTTATAATTTGTTGATTCACTGTTTTTTATTATGTGTTTACTATTGTGAGAGTTTTAATTTGTTATTCACTGTTTTTTATTATGTGTTTACTATTGTGAGAGTTTTTCTTTATGCTATTTTCATATTTTTTATCTTATCTTCTTCTTGAGAAGTCCCTTTAACATTTATTGTAATATTGATTTGGTGGTGATGAACTCCTTTAGCTATTTCTGGGATGAGAAGCTCTTTATCTCTTTATCAATTCTAAGCCATAGCCTTGCTGGGTAGAATAATCTTGGTTGTAGGTCCTGCTTCATCACATTGACTATTTTGTACCAATCTCATATGGCCTGCAACATTTTTGTTGAGAAATCAGTAGACAGTCTTATATGAATGCTCTTGTAGGTAACTAATTTCTTTTTTTCTTGCTACTTTCAAGAGATTCTCTCTTTTTCTTTAAATGCTTCTTGATATAGGCCCCTTTGGGTTCATCTTGTTTTGAACTCTGCAATTCATGGACTTTTATGGTACCCCCTATGATTCAAATGTTGTCCTAGCAGTCCCTTAAACTGTCCTCACTTTTTAAAAATCTTTTTTTTTTTCAAATAGCTGTTCTACTGGGTGTTTTCTGTTTGGTTGACTTCCAGTTCACTGATCTGACCCTCCACTTCATCTAATCTGCTGTTGATTCCATCTAATGTATTCTTCATTTCTGTTATTGTATTCTTCATTTCTGATAGGCTTTTTCCTATGGTTTCTAGTATAAGTTTCACTAAGTTCATTTATTTTTTTCTTAGGTTCATTGAGCATCCTTATAACCATTGTTTTGAATTACAAGTTTTGTCCTGTTCTTTCATTTGAGACATTTTCTTTATCTCATTATTTTGGCTACCTCCCTGTGTTTCTACATATCAGATAGATCTGCTTCATCTCCCAGTTTTGGCAGAGCATTTTTATGTAGTAAGATTTTTGTGTGGCCCAATGGTGCAAGTCCCTGGTCACCTGAGCTGGGTATTCCATGGTGTCCCTTGTGTGGATTGAATGTACCCTCCTGTTGTAGTTGACCCTTGATTGCTGTTGGCCTGTTTTTGGGTGGGATTGACCCTATGGCTGACTTGCTGTGAGGACTGGCTGTGACAAGCTATTGTTTGGGATTCACCTTAGTGGGGTTCTGGTTCCTATTAAGTCCACACTTTGAGTCTAGTTAAAGTCCAGATGAGTGTATCATTTGTTGAGCTATTTGGGTGCTGCTCTAATGTGTGTGACATTGGCCATTGGGTATGTTGGTTCTGGGGCCTCCTTGCCATCGGTGGGGTCTAAGGGAATTACCAGGAAATGGTGAGCTAGCAGTGTTAGCCAGGTTAATTGAGACTCAGATTTGGTGCCTGCCTATACCTGCCATCTATTTGGGGGAAGGGCTCAACAAGGAAAAATGGTACTTGCAGGCACTTTAGTCCCAGAGAGAGTTGACCCTCCAGCCCTTGCTCTGAAGCAGGGCAATTCAGTTCTTCCCCCATGTTTCCCACATACTTTTCAAGCTATTGCCCCTTCACTGTGAGTTTTTGTTTGTTTGTTTGTTTTGTTTTTTTAGCAAGTGAATCTATGCTCTGCTTGGGCCCTTTAAGAGGAATGCCTGGGATTCCACCCAGATGGAGTCTTAGTTGATTTTCACAGAAAGACATTGTGGGAACTATTCTTCCTGGCACTGGTATTCTGGGCTGAAGAACTCAGTGGGGGCTGGGACCCCTTGTTTCTCAGGGGGGACCTCCATAGCCAACATATCCCTGCTGATTCTTATCCACCACACAGTGTAGGACCAGTCCATTTCACATCCCTACCAATCTCAACATGGCTCTTTTTATATTTTTAGTTATAGGATCCTGTTCCACTAGTCTACAGTGGTTCTCAAAGACGGTTGTTCTATAATTTAGATATAATTCTGATGAGAAATGGTAAGCATGTTGAGGAAGACCAAAGAAACCCAAGCGACACTTAGAGAAATGGAGTTACATAGCTTTATTACGCCAGCAGTCTCAGAGGAGTTGCCTCTCAAAGTCTGAGCAAACCAATATGGTAGAAGCTCTTCTTTATACCCCTTTGGTGTCTTTGTCCTCTAAATATGGAATGGGACTTCCTGACCTTGCACGGGCTTTGCAAAAAGCCCAGGTATTGGAATGGCAGGGTGGGGGGAGGGGCAGGTCTTGAGACCACACCTATGGGCCTGGCCTGGCATCAGCACTGATAACCCCCTCCAGGGGTTGTGCATTGTTCAGTTTATGGCCTCAGGTCTTGCCAGACCAGATTCTGGGAAAGGGGAAGTGACTTAATTATAGGCTATCAAGAATGTACATTAGATTACTGGCACAAATTCAGATTGCTAGGCCCCCACCCCCAAAAAGTCTTATTTTCCCCATCAAGCACAGCAGTTACTTACCCTTTCATCCTGACCAGAATCAAGAGTGCCCTGCAAGACATGATTATCTTTAATTTAGAGATAGCAAACTGACAACCTTGTAGGTGGGTGGTGCTGCCCAAGGTGGCACATATATCATGCCAAGGCTGGAGAGAAATCTGGTTGGCCTGATTCCAAAGCCTTCCTTTCACGAGATATCACTGTTTTTAGAAATCTCTTGCTTGTGACATGCAAGATGTATTTGCAATGGAGATAAATAGAAGTGGCCTCGATACAAGAAAAAAGCTGGGACTGTTGGGTGTCGTGGAATATTAAAATGGTTCGTTACAAGGGATGGCTATCACTTTCTATTTATCTATTTAGGGCTTGAAGGGCCGGTTTATTATTCTTGAGTGAATGTAAATGTCATCCTTGAAGTGGAATGGATACTTGTTAGAATAATATTTTTTAAAATAATTCTTCATTGTTGAAAGTATTCCATGTGTCCTTTTTTCCTCCCCATTGACACTCTCCTGCCCGCCGGCCCGCCCCAGGCCCTCACCCCCCTTGTCTGTGTCCATGGGCCATGCATATATGCACACCAGGTCTTCCCACCCACCCTCCCTACCTTCCCTCCATGCTTCCATGGGTCCATAACCATTTCTTACCAAATAGATTTGCTTTTCATCTAGTTCCTCTGAGAGACTAACAGCTGCTCCTTTGGGTTGGCTGTACCCAGCTGCAAAGATTCCCAAATTCTTGATTGAAACAAGTAAAGACTACATGGCATATTGCTTGGCATCAGAGTTGCATGGAACTGGTGTAACATTTGAATGAAAGCAGCCTTCCTACTGCTCCAATATCAGTTCTGTTAAAGAAAGGTAGCCCTGCCCGCCAAAGGCGGCCTGGGCTTCTGGGGCCCCCACCCCGCCCGCAACCCCAGTTCACGCAGGCGCCTCTTTTGCAGCCCAAGCAGCTGTTCTGGAACAGCGACTGCACCCGGCGCTGCCGCTGCTTCCGGCGCAACCTGATCCAGTGCGACCCTCGCCAGTGCAAGTCGGACGAGGAGTGCGCGCTGCGCAATGGGGTGCGCGGCTGCTTCAGCACCAGAACCTCCTACTGCCTGGCGGCGGGCGGCGGCGTCTTCCGCACCTTCGACGGAGCCTTCCTGCGCTTCCCCGCCAACTGCGCCTTCGTGCTCTCCACCATCTGCCAGAAGCTGCCCGACATCTCCTTCCAGCTCATCATCAACTTCGACAAGTGGTCGTCCCCCAACCTCACCATCATCTCGCCCGTCTACTTCTACATCAACGAGGAGCAGATTCTCATCAGCGACCGCAACACCGTCAAGGTGACCACCGCCCTGCTTCTCGGAAAAGTGAGGGCGCCTGGCCAGGGCCCGCCCAGTGTGAGGGTCACGGGCACCACGCACAGGTCATCCCGCTGTATTTGCATTTTATTTTTAAATATATTTTTACTGGTTTCAGAGAGGAGGGGAGAGGGAAGGAGGGAGAAACATCCGTGATGAGAGAATCATTGCCCCGCTGCCTCCCGCTCGACCTCCACTGGGGGTCGCTGCTGCCACCCGGGCATGTGCCCTGGACCAGACCCGAACCCGAGGCCCTTCCGTCCGCAGCCCGTGCTCTCTCCACTCAGCCAACCCGGCCAGGGCAGATCCCCAGATTTTAAAGAGTGCAGTGTAAAGGGTCCCCTCTGTCCCTTTGCTGACCATCTGAAGGCAGGCGGGGCTCGCTCGGGATCTGGGGTGTAATGATGCCGCTGCGGCCAATGCGGATGGAGCTTCAGGGGTAACATGGCAGAGGCCTCTGCTCACTCTGGTTAATTCCCAATGAGCATCTCATTTGAGCCTTTACAATTTATTCTGGCTCTGCCATCTTTTCCAGAAGCTGAGAGAAGGCGAGCATTGGCCTAAAAACAGTAGTGTGTGTGTCTGCTTTCCAGCACTGGCTTAGGTAAAGGATTGTGTCTTTATTTGAATCATCATCATGCAGCTTAGTACCAGAGTTAGGCAAAAACCCAGCAGTATTTTGCAAGCTTAAAGGAGGCGTTTACATTCTACTTCTGGCTTTTAACTTCAGGGAAAGCTGCTGCTGTTTTTTGACATCCCAGTTCCTTTTGCAAATTGGCCCATGTAGACACAATGATGCTCGTCCAGAACCCAAGAGCCAGAGGTGACGTAGCCATCCAACACAGCAAAACTGACATTGCTACTGAACAAAATACCCCACGCTACCAAAACAGAAAGTAATCATATTTTTAAAGGCTCCTGATTTCTTAAGAAATAAAATTTACCAGTAACCTGCAGGTGGAAAAAAATACAATTTGTTTTTTAAGTAGAAGAAAAGCATGTTATGTTCTATCCTACAGGCTAAGAAAAGACACTGTTATAAAGCAGGAATGTGATGAACACAGGAAATGCTATGCTACCGGCTCTCTGGGCTGGACTTCTGTCAACATTGTACGCAAGAAGATAATAAAGATAGCCATACCCCTCCGGGTCACGCTGGCCATGCTGGCCTCCTTGGGCAGGACTGGCCTTCATTT
This sequence comes from Lasiurus cinereus, assembly GCA_011751065.1. Classification (NCBI taxonomy): domain Eukaryota; kingdom Metazoa; phylum Chordata; class Mammalia; order Chiroptera; family Vespertilionidae; genus Lasiurus; species Lasiurus cinereus. Next base: position 4,929,626 of record JAAGEH010000417.1, on the reverse strand, counting down.
CCAGTCATTGATTATGCTTGGGAAAGCCACCCCTTGCTGTGGGTCACATTTTTCTAATGTTTTCTTGCCTCTGCTTTCCCATATTTTGCTTCTTTGTGGGGAACTGTGGCCAGTAAGATGAGTGAGTGTCCTTGAACTCTAGAGCAGGGGGCAGCAAAGTACAGGATTTAGCCAAATTTACTTGCTGTCTATGTGTGTAAGTAAAACTTTATTGGAACACAGCCTCGGTGACATCTTGTCTATGGGCTGCTTTCTTGCCATGAGGTTAGTTGAGTAGCAATAGAGACCATCAAATATTAACTCTGGCATGTTCCAGTCAGCAAACCTGAGCCCTAAGGACCGTTTGCTTTTATTGTCTTCCTAGGTGAATGGCACACAAGTGAATGTCCCATTCATAACTGGGCTGGCAACCAAAATCTACAGCAGCGAGGGGTTCCTGGTAATTGACACCAGCCCCGACATCCAGATACACTACAATGGCTTCAACGTCATAAAAATCAGCATCAGCGAGAGGCTGCAGAACAAAGTGTGTGGCCTCTGCGGCAACTTCAATGGGGACTTAACTGACGACTACGTGACCCTGCGGGGGAAGCCAGTGGTGAGCAGTGTGGTGCTGGCCCAGAGCTGGAAAACCAACGGCATGCAGAAGAGGTGAGAGGCCAGCCACGGCTCGGTCCACCCCTTCCACGGGCGTCCCCCCGCCCCCCGCCCACTTCAATTCCCCTTCCACGGCTCGGCCCACCTCCCTTCCATGGGGTGGAAAACGCTCTTCCCACAGCATCACTCTCTCCTCCCGCATAGAGCAAGCCGAAGTCTACGGCATTTTCATGACACAAAGAGACACATCAGAGTCTTGGGAGTGTCTTGTGTGGCAGAGGGAGGGCCTGGTTAGGTGGTGTCACTGGATTCTCCCGAGTCTGCCCAGGCTTACACCTAGAAGCCTTCGCCGGTGGCCGGCTGGGACCCAAGCACTCGGCAGGGGTGGGGTTCAGAGTTAACTCAGGGAAGGGCCACAGCTTGCTCCCCAGTGCTGGTCCAGTTGTGTTCTTCTGACGCTTACGGGAAGGCTTGGGTGTGGTTGGCTGGTAAAGTAGGTAGGAGTCAAAAAAAATCCTCTTTAAACACAGAAGTCACCAAGGCCCTAACTGTCCAACTTCAAACGAGCACTATGCATTATTTCAATGGGGTTAATTCAGGCCCCCCTGGGCTGCTAAATGGTATCTGGGTCTGTAGACAGACTTCTCCTATCTGGCATTGCGCAATGGCTTTAGCACGCCAGACAGCAGCTAATGCCCAGATGTGGACAGAAAGCTCCAAACCCATGTGAGCCTTCCAGGTACAGTAGTTATTATTACTATTGCTATTTGTTAGTTCAGTACTTGTTTGTGGTTATTGTGTCAATTCTACAATCAGTGACATCATTGCTTAATGTGTCAAGCTCTTCCTTTTGTCTGCTACTTGGCTACCAATTCCGTTTGATTTTATGCTCGCTATCCCGGCGACATTAATTTCTAAATGACCTGAGCTTCCTGAGGTCGCCAGCTGGTTGGTGTTGGATTGGTGTGGTGCGTTGGTTCTGGGTCCGAGGAGGAGGTAGCAGACAGTCTCTCCCCTCCATCCCCCGCCCAGGGGCTGCTTTGCTTCCCTCTCTGACCCGCCCCCTCGCCCGCAGCTGCAACGAGCTGCAGTTCTCGCAGTACGCAGCCGCCTGCGACAACGTGCACATCCAGAGGCTGCAGGGCGACGGCTACTGCCTGAAGCTCACGGACATGAAGGGCTTCTTCCAGCCCTGCTACGGGCTGCTGGACCCACTGCCCTTCTACGAGTCCTGCTACCTGGACGGCTGCTACAACCACCGGCAGCTGCAGCTGTGCGGCTCGCTGGCCGCCTACGGGGAGGCCTGCCGCTCCTTGGGGATCCTCAGCACCGAGTGGATCGAGAAGGAGAATTGCTGTAAGAGAACTGTTTTGTTTTCTAAGTTAAGGGAGAACAGCGTTGCTGGTGGCATGGCTCTGCCCCTTTGGCTGGCTGGTCTCAGACCTGCGTCCGGGATTGGAAAAGTGGCTGCAGCCAACTCCTGCCCAGGTGTGAGATCTGGAGCCAGCGGGGGGAAGGGAGTGAGATAACGCTCTGGGTGGGACGAGCACCCATGTAGTGACTTGTGGAAGGACAGAGTACACATGGCACTCGATTAATCCAGGCTCCAAACTCGGCTCCGTGCCGCTCCTTTAACATGGCCAGAGCCTGATGAGAGGCAGTGTGAATGGCAAGTGGCAAGCTGAGTTAGGATGGAGCTGGCCGTGCCTGCCTGGGTGGAAAGGAAGCTGTGGTTAGAATTATAAAAGGGTTTTATATATACACCAGAGTCCTGCTGCATGACATTCATGCACTTGGTGGGGAAGGGGTCCCTCAGCCCGGTCTCTGCTCTCTCATAGTCCAGGACAGGAGTGGGCCCAAGCTGGCAGTTGAACATCCCCCAAGGGGTTCTTAGCACTGCCATGGAGGCAAGAAAGGCTCCCACTGCCACTGCTGCGCTTGCCAGCCATGAGGCAAGCGCATTGAGCATCTTCCCCTTGGTGGTTAGTGTGCATGAAAGGTTATTCTGCCATTTGGTTGGTTTGCATATTAGCCTTTTATTATATAGGATAAAATAACTATATATAACAAAAGGCTAATATGTTAAGTGTCCCTCCGCTCAATCTGACTGGTCACTATGACATGCACTGACCACCAGGGGGCAGACGCTCAATGCAGGAGCTGCCATGACATGCACTGGCCATTTACAGAGAAATGGTACTGAGGACTTGGTGCAGACAAAGCAACACTCAGCTTTCCCCAAATGGGACACAAGCCCTGCCACCACCCTGGAGTGACACCCCACCAAATCACAGCTGATGCTGCCAAGACCCCATGGCACAAAATGTGTCCTGCAGTCCAGCCCCGCCTAGAAACAGTGGCTGTGGGTGCCAGGTAATGACATCATGTAGCAACACCTGGCTTCCTCTCCCTAATGACTAGCCTCCTTGAAGTTTCTTCAGCCCAGGAATACAACTTGCTTTATAGCGAGGTGGAAACATTTTACACTGTAACACCAAATGTCTGTGAAGCATTTTCCCATGCCTCATCTCATTGATCCTCACAGAAGTCCTGGAGTGGGGAGACAGGAGACTCAGCAGAGTCCTATTTTCTTTTCATTAGCTGGAAAATGGAGATTTAGAAAGTTTAGAAATTTGACCTGACTGAAAAGAAGAAATGGTGGACCTTGAAAATGACTTCAGTTTTCCTCACTGCATAGAATATAGTCAAACACTGCTGCAGTTAAATATTTTACCCTTTGTTCTTCCTGCATGATCTACAATAATAATCTGCTTTGTGTTGATATTTGATGTGTTGCTGACAATTAACTGAAATAGAAGTTGGGATGTTTCACTGGGCAGGAAAAAGTTTAGCTAAATCAGAAAGCAAGTCTAAGGAAGTTTATTCTATATATATAAAAGGCTAAGTTGACTCACACATGCGCCATACATATAAAACTCTTGCTGGTGCCAATAACACATATGTTTCGATCTGTTATTACTGATCGTGAATTTGTTTGACACTTCTATTATAGATAAAGGGTAAATAGTGATATTAAAATATTTCTTCTAATTAATTTTCTTTCAATGTGCACAAGTCCATGCATCAGGCTACTGGTCTCTAATAATAAGAGTGTAAGTTACCATCGTAACTGAATGGACAATCGAACAGGCTGTTGGGGCAACCATGCCAGCAGGGGGATTAGTGAGGGGCAACCAAACAACTGAGCATGGAGCGACCAAGCCAATGGGAGCGGGGGCAGTTGGGGCAAACAGGCTGGCAGGAGGGGGCAGTGAGGGGCAACCAAACAACTGAGCAGAAGGCTGTGAGGGGTGACCAGGCCAGCATGGGGGACAGTAAGGGGTGGCCAGACCAGCAGGGGGGGCAGTTGGGGTGACCAGGCTGGCAGGGGGGTTAGTGAGGAGTGACCAAATGACTGAACAGCAGGCGGGAGGTGAGGGGTAGTGAGGGGCGATGAAACAACGGAGCAGCAGGCTGTGAGGGGTGACCAGGCCAGTAGGGGGGAAGTAAGGGGAGACCAGGCCAGCGGGGAGGGAAGTTGGGGTGACCAGGCCGACAGGGGGGTTAGTGAGGACTAATCAAACGACTGAGCAGCAGGTAGGGGAAGAGGAGTAATGAGGGGAGACCAAACAACTGAGCAGTAGGCTGTGTGGGATGACCGGGCCTGCAGGGGGGTTAGTGAGGGGTGACCAAATGACTGAGCAGCAGGCTGCATGGGAGGACTAAGCCAGCAGGGGGGGAGGGTAGTTAGGTGCAACTAGGCTGGCAGGAGGAGGGCAGTTAAGGATGACCAGGTCAGCAGGGGTGGCAGATAGGGGCAATTAGGCAAGCAGGCAGGTGACCAATTAGGAGCCAGTGGTCCTGGATTGTGAGAGGGATGTCCAACTGTCAGTTTAGGCCCAATCCTAAACTAGTAGTTGGACATCCCCTCAGGGGTCCCGATTGGAGAGGGTGCAGCCTGGGCTGAAGGTACCCCCCCTGCCCTCTGTGCATGAATTTCGTGCAGCAGGCCTCTAGTCCTATCTAATAAAAGAATAATATGCAAATTAACAGTACCCCTGCTACACCCACAAGCCATGCTCAATAGCCACACCCACCAGCCAATCAGAGTAGGCAAATTAACCTAACTAAGATGGCTACAGCCACAGAGAGAGCAGGAGAGAGGCTTGGGTTGCCCCTAATGATGGAGGAAGCCAAGCTTTCTGCACACCCTGGCCAGCGTAGGCCTCTGCTTAAGGCAACAAAGTTTCAATGGTTGCCATTCCAGGCTACAAAGTTTCAGTTGTAGAAGATAAATAAATCTCAGATACCAAGGCCTCTGCGTGGCTCACAATGGGGCATTGCCAGCCTGCAAACCATCACAGACCCAATGCCCAAGTCACCCCACGCCCCAAGGGAAAACCCATCCTAATCCAGGACACCCTTCAGGGCAAACCAGTTGACCCCCACCTATGCAGCAGGCCTCTATCCTACCTAATAAAAGAGTAATATGCAGATTGACCATCACTCCAACACACAAGATGACTGCCCCAAGGTGGTCAAAGATGGCTGCCTCCATGTGGACACAAGATGGCCACCACAAGATGGCCAGCAGGGAAGGGCAGTTGACAGGAACCAGGCCTGCAAGGGAGGGCTGTTGTGGGCGATCAGGCCAGCAGGGGAAGGCAGTTGGGAGGGACCAGGCCTGCAAGGGAGGGCAGTTAGGGGTGATCAAGCCTGCAGGGGAGGGCAGTTAGGGGTGACTAGGCTGGCAGAGAAGGGAAGTTGAGGGTGACCAGGCCCACAGGGGAGGGCAGTTAGGGGCAGACAGGCTGGCAGGGGAGCAGTTAGGCATCAATCAAGCTGGCAGGGGAGTGGTTAGGGGGTGATCAGGCTGGTAGGCAGAAGCGGTTAGGGCCAATCAGGAAGGCAGGCAGGCGAGCAGTTGGGAGCCACCAGTCCTGGATTGTGAGAGGGATGTCCGACTGCCTGTTCAGGATTGGTCCTAAACAGGCAGTTGGACATCCCTCAAGTGGTCCCAGATTGGAGAGGGAGTAGGCTGGGCTGAAGGACACCGCCCCAACCTCCCCCCCCCCGGGGCACAAATTTTATGCACTGGGCTTCTAGTATATATATAATTAGTGAGAAATATCTGGATTCTTGTATTTTTCTATGATAAGAACATTATCTGATACTAGAGGCCCAGTGCACAAAATTTCATGCACTCACTAGGGGTGGTGGTGTACCTCAGCCCGGCCTGCCCCCTCTCACAGTCTGGGAGCCCTCAGAGGATGTCCAAGGAGCAGGCCTAAGCCACAGTCTGACCTCCCTCTGTAGGAGACAATTGGGAGATCATGGGAAGGTGCTGCCCCCATCACCCCGCTACTGCTGCCACTGCCAGCCACTGTGGCTGCTGACCCTCGGTCCTCGCTCTTAACGCTGGCCCCGCCCCCACCCACTGGTGGGTGGGGGGCAATCTGGGGTTAGGCCAGCTGAGGAAGGGGCTGTAGGAGGTGGGGCACAGCAGGCCGCAACTCGGCCAGCCTCTGTGGAGGCGTGGTGTCAGGATCAGCCCACGCTCTGCCTCTGTGGCTGCCTCTGCAGAAGGGGCAGCCCTGGATATGAGGACCACGCAACCCCCTCTCCACTGCCTCTGCCCAAGGGCCCGCCACCAAGGCCTCTCCTGCAGTGGTGCTGCCTCTGCTCCCACTCCTGCAACATTTCTAGAGTGTCTACTGTGATGTCACCAACCCGGGACAGCTCACTGGCCAATAGCTGTGGTAGCATTACATGTTTGGTGTTCCCAACGTGTCCCTGATCTATAGAGCTGGCCATGGTGATCAGGGTGGAGACGTGGTGTGGTGAAGGCTGGGCTGGATCCGTGGTGATGGCTGGAATGTGGAGGCTGAGACTGGGATCTGGAGACTGGACAGGAGCCAGAGATCTCACCTGGCTACTGAGGGATGTGACCATCTGCTGGCCAGAGAGCTGAGGCCTGTGGTTCTCTGAGAGCGTGTGCTGCTGGGGCTCGTGGGGTTGGTTAGGTCTGTGCTCACAGGAAACAGGCCAAGAGATGTGAGAGTTTTAGATATTTTATTTTTAATACATACCAGTATAGCCATTTCAGCAAGCAAGAGTAGGGAGGGTGGGATATTTATGTCTCTGTGTGGATCGGATGTAGGTGCAGGGGGTTGCAGGAAGCTTGTCTGGAATTGCTTTTCTTGGCTGCTTAGCTTCTCTTGTGACACCTGAGATGAAAATAACAAGAAAACAGCAGAGAAGGCAGGAGCCTCGAGTGGGGACAATAGAAAGTACCGAGCGCAGGGGAGAAACTGAGGGCTGGGGAAAGGGACAGAATGTGCCTAACAGGGTTTGGGGGACCCAACCTGCTGCAGGATCTGCTGCTGCTGCATGGCTGCAGGTAGTGTCAGCGTCCCGGAGGCTGCTGGACGTGGGTGTGTCCTGTCAGGCCTAAAGCCATGCCAGCGCGGCCTTTCTGTTGCTGCTGCTGCTGTTGCTCTGTGGCATCTCTCTGTACTGCGGTTATACTCGCCCCACTGGGGTTGCACCCTGGGTCCATGATGTTCAAGGCCTGGGCCTGGGGTTCAGGCGTCCATTGCTTGCTGCTGTGGGGGGACAGCAGGTTGTGATCTACTGGCTTGCATCGTGTTAGGGTTCAGCAGGCGGGGCTAGAGCTGAAGGCCGGCTGGCTGGCCACTTACCTGGCTATGTGCTATTTGATGAGAGCTGCCATAAGCGGAGGGTTTGACTTGAGGATGTTAAGCATGTGCTGCTGCTGGGGGAGCTGGGAGATTTCAGGGTCCGCAGCAGGCCCTGCAGGGCACCTGGAGAGATGCTCTAAGGCGGCTGCACCTTGGGTCTGCAGAGACATCACGGGCCTGGGCATACCTCACATTGGCTGTTGCTGGGGTGTGGTGCCGGCTGCCACTGCCAGGGCTCGGAGGGCAGAATAATAGGCCCGCTGACCTGGTTGGGTCACATTCAGGCCCAAGGGGGCCATCAGGCTCTCGGAGGTTACGGTGCCTCAGGGGTTGTTGGTGCTCACCCAGTACAGATGCTGCTACTGCTACTGGGTCTCAGGTGCAATCTACTGGGTATCTCCACTGCTGCAGGTGGGCCTGGGTGGGGGCAGGGGCTGGCATCTGGTTAGTGGCCTTCCTAGTGCAAACAGTGGTGGGCGGCTGAGTTCTGGCCACGCTGGAGAAGCCGGCTAGTGACATGCTCACAGGCGAGGGCTGGGGCAGAGTTGGGGCTGTGGTGTCCAGGGTGTGCTGGGACGCAGTGCAGGGGGCCAGGGTGGTGCTGAAGGAGGGTAAGCAGACTTGGCTGAGGCACGGTCCGGGTGTTGATGGTGGCATCCGCTGGTGCATGAGCTAAGCATACTGCCGGCGGGGCTGAAGCAGTAGTACTGGTTGATGTTGAGGCAGTAGGCAGTGGTCCTCAACCTTTCTAATGCCGCGACCCTTTAATACAGTTCATGTTGTGGTGACCCCCAACCATAATATTATTTTCATTGCTACTTCATAACTGTGATTTGCTACTGTTGTGGATCGTAATGTAAATATCTGTATTTTCCAATGGTCTTAGGCAACCCACAGGTTGAGAACCACTGCTATAGAGCTTAAGACCATCGGAAAACAGATATTTACATTACGATTCATAACAATAGCAAAATTACAGTTATGAAGTAGCAACAAAAATAATTTTATGGTTGGGGTCACCACCACATGAGGAACTGAATTAAAGGGCCGTGGCATTAGGAAGGTTGAGAACCACTGCAGCAGGGAAAGGGACATGTGTTTTCTTGGCAGCAATTGGCATGGTAGCAGCAAAGGGCCAGGAACTGCTTGCACACTCTACAACCTCCATTGGTCTTGCGCTGGCAGCCCTTGCTGTGCTGCACAACCCACCTCATCTTCAAGCAGGATGGCTGCGGGCAGTTTGGCATCGCTGCACTGGCAGGCATGCCTCAGGGACTGGATGCAGTACTGGATGGCCGGACCTGCCACTCCTGGAGGCTCCTGAACCACGGCTCACCCTGGCTGCTGCCCTCATCAGCCTTTTCATCCAGGTCCAGCCCCACCTTCACATCTCATGGGTGTGGCCCTTTCTGTTGTAGCAGTTGATGCCAAGGTCTTAGTCCTCGCATCCACCCGCTGCTGCTCCTGCTGCAGAGTGGAGGCGGTACTGCCTCTTCTGCTCCTGCTCCCTTGGAAGTGCAGCCACTCCACCATGGGCCTTAGGCCTTTGTAGCCACTGTGGCTTTGTCCAGATGGATGTTCAGATGGATGTCCGGAAGATGTCCGCTCTAATTAGCATATTACCCTTTTATTAGTATAGATACTAGAAGCCCAGTGCACAAAATTCATGCATGAGGGAGGGTCCCTCAGCCAGGCCTGTACCTTCTTGCAATCTGGGACCCCTCAGGGGATGTCTGACTGCTGGTTTAGGCTCAATTCCACCTACAAGGAAAGGGCTTAAACGGCAGTTAGACATTCCTCTTGCAATCCGGGACCACTGGCTCCTAACTGCTCACCTACCTGCCTGCCTGCCTGATCACCCCTAACCACTTGCCTGCCTACCTGATTGCCTCTAACCACTCTGCTACTTGCATGATTGCCCCTAACTACTCACCTGCCTGCCTGATCACCCCAACTGCCTCTGCAGCAGCCCCTGCCATGGCAGCTTCATCTGGAAGGATGTCTGGAATGATGTCCAGAAGGTTGTTTGGCTGTCCAGTCTAATTAGCACATTATGCTTTTATTATTATAGATATCCATTATTCTATCTGTTCATTTTCTTACCATATTAATCAAATGGAGCAAATATATATAAATATACAAACTTGTCATATGCATATATGTGTGACCCTATACACAAGTGGCTTCTCCATCCCATGATGTGGTGAGACATGTGTGCAGCAGGAGGTGTGGTGTTGTCTGACACGCACTACCCCCTGCTGTGCACACGGTGCCAGGAAAAGTGCCACTCAGAGACCATGCACACGCATTAAAACAGAACGATTAAACCTGACCAAGTGTCAGACACAGTTTGTTCCAAACCTAAAACAAAGTAGCTAATTACAGTATGCATTCAGTGATTTCAGAATCTCTTAGAATTACTGGTCTCTTTGGAAAATTGACAGAAATGCTTTGTTTGGTAATTTTAATATGTTGTGTTAACAAGCAATACTTTAATTAACTTTAAAATTAACTGTGCTAAACTTTTTAAATTATCGAATTTAAAAAACACACACACATGAGTTTTTGCTTTTAACTCAAAGTCCCCTTGTATAGGGCGAAGCTGAGGCGCCACTGGCAGGTGGGCCTCCGTATCGCCAGGGAGATGTTTCCTTCCTGTGGGCTGTAGCCTCCACTCCTCTGTTATGCTCCGGGCTGTGCTCCTTCAATAACTGTCCTCAAATGTTGTGGTCGGCTGTCTTCCAGTCCTCTCCAGGCACCAGGTAGTGGGGGGCCATCTCCGCACGCCCAGGTTGCTCCCTGGAAGCCTGGCAGCTGGTCACCTCACCCGAAGCCTCAGCGGCTCCACCCCTTCCTTCATGTTAGACTCCGAAAGGGTGGAGCAGCTGCGTCTTCAGCGCTCCCCTCACGGGCCAGGAAGGACAGAAGAATTCTTACATCACATAGAAAGAGAGATGCTCTAACAAAGACACGAATGTCTCCAAGAGAATGGTCTCACTCCATGGTTTCAAACTCAGCTGCTGCTGATCCTGGAGGAGGACTGTGGGCTCCTTGGCCCCCAAAGCAATGTTCCTCCTGTGAAGATGGTGACAGTTCTCATACCTTTACGTTTTTCTTACAATTTCACCCTTTGAGCAAAATAGTGCCATGAGCAATGCTTGTGAGTTGTGTGTAGGTTTTGGTTTGTGTATTTTTATACAATTAAGTAGACACTTAAGGGGTAGGTGAGCTCACTGGCCCTAAAACTGTCTTCTTGACACGTCCTTGTGGAATACCCACCTGGAGGAAGCTAGTTGCTGGGATATAGGGGTGAGTGAGTCATCAAGAGCAAAGGCGCATGGCAGGAGCTGGCCAGGTTGCTGTCTGGTGTGTCTCAGTAGGGACCATCTGGCTGTCACCCTCACCCGCAACGCCGCTGTGGAACCCGAGTTAGTGGCAGCTGTGAAGCAGAGGTGGCAGTGCCAGCTCGCAGAGCACTTGTGAGGGTGGAGGAGGTCCTGCCACTGCTGCGCACAGCCAAGGTCGGCCCAAGGGTAGTTGCACTCGGTCTTTTCTGGAAGGTGGTCCTGGGTGTTCCTCCGTGGCTGCTGACTCACCATCACAGTTCCATGCATGTGCAAATCCAGAGTGGACATGGGCACCTGCGTGTTGGTGGGGAAGTCAAGTGTGCGTGTTTCTGTTCTCCCTTTTAGCAGGAGTGGTGGAAGATCCCTGCGTGGGGGCCGACTGTCCCAACCGGACCTGCGAGCTGGACAACGGCGGGGAGCTGTGCGGCTGCATCGAGCCTCCCCCCTACGGGAACAGTGAGTGACCTCTGCCCCCCCCCACCCACGGGAACAATGGCGAAGGCTCCCAGGAGCAGAGGCCAATGGGCTCCAGCTGCCCCTGAGCAGACAGAAACGCTTGCCTGTCTCCACAGCTGGCTTGTTCACCCGGCAGGCAGCCGGCACATACCTGCGTCAGGATCCAGAGCCCCGGTGCTCCGCTGGGAATGTGCTGGGGGTGGGGTGGCCTGGCCAGTGCTGCCCTTGCTGGGCGGTCCTTGAGCCAGGCCCCCCTGAGCCAGAGGCAGGGTGGAGCTTGCAGACAAGCACTGCTATGCAAGTGGGGAGTCCTAGGTTTAGGAAGAAAAGACATTTCATTCGTATTTTCTTCTTTTAAAAAAGGCTCCTCAGGTCCCAGTTGTTGCTTTGCGGACTCAGACTCCTCTGGGTTGAGCAAAGCATAGGTAGAAAGGCCACAGCCTTCCTCAGGTTAGCTACTGTTCCTCCAGGAGGCGGCCGCGGGCACCGCCCTGGCTGTGGCAAGACCAGCTCCCACTCATTTGACTTCCATCGCCATGTTCCCCACAGACTCGCATGACATCATCGACGCAGAGGTGACCTGCAAGGCGTCCCAGATGGAGGTGTCCATCTCCAAGTGCAAGCTCTTCCAGCTTGGCTTCGAGAGAGAAGGAGTGAGGGTCAATGACAGACAGTGCACGGGCATTGAAGGGGAAGATTTCATCTCCTTCCAGATCAACAACACCAAGGGCAACTGTGGGAACATCGTGCAGGTGAGGGCCTGGCAGAGGAGGCAGAGCCTGGCAGGGGGCGGGGGGAGGGAAAGGGGGGCGGGAGGGAGGCGGGAGCTACCAAGGTTTTTGCACATTGACCATCTTGACAGCGCCTCAGGGTGGTCCAGTTAGAAATGGCCTCCAGGGAACAGCAAAGGGCGAGCGAAATGACTGTCTGCGGATTATGGCCGACTTGGAGGAGTGCAATAGGTGGCAGGCTTCTCCCCTGGCCCCGCTGTCCGCTGTCATCCTCTGTCCTGCCTGTTGACAGAACGTTATTCTTTCTCGTGCCCTGCAGGTCAGGACAGCAGGTTTTGCTGTGTCAGGGGCAGGTGGTCCCAGGCATCCTTTAAGAGAAATGCGGCAGGGCTCCAGCTTTTGGGGTCAGGTTACCCAGTTAGTAGGCTAACACAGCTCCCTGCCGCTGCTCTTCCTCCTGTTGCCTGTGGGTCCTTCCTTTCTGTTCCCAACTAGCTTATTAACTTTGCATCAGGGAGTGAAGGGAGTAAGAAGATGAAGCTGCATTTGCTCATTTGGGTTCATGTGGGCATGTCTGGGAAAGGATTTGGTGGCGGAAGATTTTGAATGAAGAATTAAAAGGAAGACTTACATCACCTGCTGATGGCAATGCTGCATGCTGGCCCTGCTTCGCTGCCCAGAGAAACGGACTGGTCGTAGTCAGAATTCATGACCTCACCCTCTGTAGGCATCAAGCATGTGTGACGGGAGGGTGCTGCTGGCATCTGTGGTAATGCTGCCAGTCAATGCGGAGGCTGGCTCCAGGCTGACTTATGCTGGGTGTATGAAATGAAGCCATTTCTCCACTTTCAGGTCATGGGTTTGAAATGCAAGCCACAGGCTCCCTCCTAGGTTTAACGCTCTCTGCCCTCTGCTCTGCAGTCCAATGGCACGCACATCATGTACAAGAACACCATCTGGATAGAAAGTGCCAACAACACGGGCAACATCATCACCAGGGACCGCACGATCAACGTGGAGTTCTCCTGCGCTTATGAGCTGGACATCAAGATCTCCCTGGACTCCGTGGTGAAGCCCATGCTGAGGTGAGGTCTGCGGCTGGCGGCTGCGGAGTGTCATCAGACTGCTGACTCCGATCTCTGACGATGAGGAAGAACAGTTCCTATTCCTTATTCTACTTTCTTCCTGAGACTGGCACTGTTCAGGAAAATGCCCTATGGTGATGGGCGTGCTGTCCATCTGCCTACCCAATGCAGGAACTGTTGGCCAGGAAGGGGCTGGAGCTTCTGGGCACTGAGTTTTAATCTATGATGGTTTTCATGCCAGGCATGGCTGGTGAGCCAGTTTGCACAGTGCAGCCTTGGACCCACTGCTGCCTGCTCGGCCTCCCCTTACGGGGTCAGCGGGAAAAGGGCGGGTGACTGAGTGAACAGGCCTGTTGGGGTTCCCTGCCTCATGGTCTTTCCCTTTCAGTGTCATTAACCTGACAGTTCCCACCCAAGAGGGCAGTTTTACCACCAAGATGGCGCTCTACAAGAATGCCTCCTACAAGCACCCGTACCGCCAGGGCGAAGTGGTGCTGACCACGCGGGACGTGCTGTACGTCGGGGTCTTTGTGGTCGGAGCTGATGCCACACATCTGATCCTGACACTGAACAAGTGCTATGCCACACCCTCTCGCGACAGCAATGACAAACTCCGCTACTTCATCATTGAAGAAGGGTGCGTAGCCTCTCACCAAGGACAGCCTTGGAGCCTTCACTGTAACATTAGTCTACACCACATTTTATTTTTTAAAATTCTTTATTGTTGATAGTAATACATATGTCCCCCTTTTCCTCCATTGACTTCTCCCAGCCTGTCCCCATCCCCCACCCGAGGCCCTCACCTCCCTATTGTCTGTGACCATTGGTTATGCATGTATGCATACAAGTCCTTTGGTTGATCTCTTAAACTGCCTCCCCCAACACCAGCACCACCAGCACCAGCCCTCCCTTGCCTGCTCTGAGGTTTGACAGTATGATCAGTGCTTCTCTGTCACTGGACTTATTTTGTTCATCAGTTTATGTTGTTCATTATATTCCACACATGAGTGAGATCATGTGATACTTACTTTTTCCGACTGGCTTCTTTCGCTCAGCTCAGTATAATGCTCTCCAGGTCCATCCATGCTGTTGCAAATGGTCAGAGCTCTTTTTTTTACAGCATTGTAGCATTCCATTGAGCCTACACCATAGTTTGGAAAAAGGAAAAGGAACTAGTGCTTGTTGACTTCCTACAGGGCCAGCATTTTGCATCCATGAACCATCAGATCCTCACTACAACCTGGAAGGCAGATGTGAAAAGTCTAGTTTTATGAATGAGCTTAAGCTTAGTGAGAGCAAGCAAGTTGCTCAAAGTCACATGGCAATTTGCTGGTAGATCCCAAAGTCCACATGGCATTAACCAAAAGTATATTCTCCATGTGATCAAAGGGTTCTGTCCTAACTACTTTTAATTTCAATGTGAGATAAATGTGAATTATATGTAAATGAAAGAACGTAATGAGAATAACTGAAAGTGACTAGAACATCTATTAAAATCTAAAAAGAATTAGAATAATAGCCTATACAATTTTTACTCATTACAATATGCCCAGCACCTAGTGTATTTTCTGAAATATAGTGGTAATGGAACAAAATTTTATTGAATGAATGAAAAAAAAAGACTATAGATCCAATAGCAATAATTATAATTATCTTTATTTTTAAAAAACACTGGTTGCGTCACACAATAATTTTAATAGCTTGATTGCATACATAATTTGTATGCAGTAAAATGCTTTTGCTTTAAGTGTAAATTCAATGATGCTTGTAACTTTACAAGAGGAGTACAAGCATCACCATAAACTAATTTTAGAACATTTCCATTCCCCTAATACAATAATTCTTAGAGCAGATGACTTATTAATCAAACTTGTTTTTCTATTAGATGTAGGAGAGACCAATTCAAAATAGTTTATACAAAAAACAAAGCATTTAATCATCACAAAAATAAATTCCAGCCGTGCGTGTGGCTTATTGGCTCCTGCCAGATGCTGCTGTATCCTCCCTCCCTTGCTCTGTCCCTTGACTCTGCCTCTGTCTCTGTCTCCCCTTGTCAGACACTGGCCGTCCTAGACTCGCACCCCACAGCTGCACTCTAACCCCACTCCAAGGCTCCGGGGAGCAGGGGGCCTTCCTGGGATCATGCTTCTGTGTCTGCAGAGATGCAGCATGACGGCACCTGGTTGGGACGAGTTCTCGTTGGCCCCTGAAGCTCTTGACGGGGTCTGAAAATTAGATACACAAAGACAAATTAGCAGAAAACAAGTTTCATAATTTATTTAATACAAGTTTTATGTGACACCGGAGCCTTCAATACGGGAATTAAGACCCACAGCAATGGTTAGACCTGAGTGCTTTATGCTGGGCTGGAGGGATAGTGGGAGCAGTCACCAGCCAGAGCATGAAGTGACTGTAGGGCCTGTCTGCTCAGTTCTCCTCCAAGTCCCTTTGTCTTCAGAGATAAGAATGCTCCTTTCCTTGGGGTGTAAGGGGTACCTCTCCCATGAAGGTTTTATGACTTGTTGCAGGTGAAAAGGGTTAGGGAGAAAGTCAGGATGACCTTTCTGCTTCTGCCATTTTCTCAAACTCACTCACCTTGAAGTATTCCATATGCCAAGGTGCCGCTTTGGGGGAGCACTATATGGGGGTCATGTGAATCAGCTTTAAGGTTGGGAATGATTCATCAACAGAAGGGTGTGGTCTGGGCAGACAAACAATCAGAAGTCACAGTGTGGCAGATGCAACAGGCACAGGGGAGGAAAGTACACAGCCAACCAAGGCTGCCCAACCAGAAGGGGAGGAAGGGGTCTTCCAGGCCTCAAGGCAAGGACTCCCTCCTGGCCAGGCATGGCTGAGGCAGGTATGCAGGCATGTTGTGGAAGATTCAGGAAAGATCTCAACGAGGCATCTGACTTTCTGGGTTGTTTCCAGCTTCTAGTAGGCGAAGGGAAGGGCTTGGTACCCAGTTGCCCAGTCTGGCGTCACTGTTCTCCTTGCCCCCACGCTCCCCCTCCCTGTCATGGCCCTTCCCCTAATGAAAGGCTGAGATCTGAGCCATGACCAGATGCAGACCGGGTGTTGTGGCTTGTGCTTCCTCTGAAGGTCACTGTGGCACTGAGCATTTTTTAAATAGGAGTTAACAGACTTGACCCCAAGAGAGGGAGTGGGCAAGTGAGCATGTTCATTAACCTCAGCTTCTCCAGGTCTCCTGGAAGGCCTTTGACTTGAACTGTGACTGGCGTGAAGGGACTTTGTCATGTGGGAGAGTTTTAGTTCAGGAGTCCTCTGACCGTGGTTAATCGGTGTGTGCATCTCCAGCGAACCTGCATGAAACATGATGCTCGGGGCTGAATGAGCAGCAACATGGGCTCTTAAGAATTCTGAGAAGCCCTTGTTCCTTCCAGCTGGTGGACCACAGGGCAAGTGCCAGTGTCCATTAGTGATTCAGAAAGTAGCTTGGGGACATGCGAGACACCCCCTTCTCTTCGGGTGCCCAGGCAGAGGACAAGCCCTTTCTCCTCGGGGTGCACAGAGAATTCAAAGCTTGGCTGGCTCACACGAAGGCAGCTCTGCTCCCCTGTGCCTTCTGTTCCATGTTCTTCTGGGACCAAAGCCTCAAGTAATCTTCTCATAGGTGGGGGTCTGGCTAAGAGGGAGGGGTTTGAATATCAGGGTTATGAATATTTTAGAATCTTTGAGCCAACTTAGATTATTCAAATTAGTAACAGTGACAAGAAACAGTCTAGCAAGTTTTTGTTTCAACGCATTTAAGAAACTGTTGCCTTGAAGACTGAGTACAAAACTGAATAGGTAGAGGAGTGGTAAGGAACTGTTTCCATTTATAATTCTCCTACTAAGTTATTTAATTCTGTGTGTGTCGGGGGTGGGTGGGGGGGAGGCAACATAAGGAAAGAGTTCCCCTTGTATCTTTATCATGGGAAGAACTTCTCAGCTCCCATGAGCCGCCCTGGGCCATACAGCACAATTCATCACTTGACCAATCCCTGCATTCAGCGCAGACCCCGCGTGCCCTGTGTGTGAGGGAGGCATGCTGGGGAGCTCTCCAGGAGCTCAGCAGGCACCACTGGCAAACCAGGAGCGCCCCTTGTTCCTGCCTGGCCAAGGGAAAGGGAACGTTTACAAAGAAGGGAGCCCCAGGTTGGTATTGAAGGAAGAGCAGGAGCTATGCAGGAGTAACTGCAGAAAGACACCCAGGTGGAGGGATGTGATGTGAGAAGACCCCGGGGCATGAGAGATTGAACATTAGGAGAACTCTAAGTCCTGGAGGCAAATGTGGGTGCCTGAGGCAGCTCCCGCTGTCAGCACCACAGGGGGAGAGAAGAGGCTATCGCTGCCTCCAAGCATTCTTCCGCTCATCCTTGATGCTTTTTCATCTCAGCTGCACCTGTGTCTCCATGTGAGAAGAAGTCCCCAAAGGGTTGAATCAGGGGCTCCTCCCAAAATGGATGGTTAACCGAAGAACACATAGAAGTAACCTTGAGTTTGTTAACTGGATACTCTCTCACACAGCAGTGTGAGGGAGCAGCATAAGAAGCTGAAATGAAGGGAAACTGAGTTCCATCCCCACAGTCATTGTTTTTAGGTGCAGGTAGGGTCCTAAGTGTAGGTGCTATTTGATATTTTTAAAACAAACTAAATATGAGGACATGGTAACACATGCCAAACCCACACAATCAAGAGGCTACTTCACATGCAAAGGCGGTTTTGCCATTTCAATGGCTTTACATGAAATATGAGAATAAGAAGCAAAGGTATTACTTTTCTGAACAGGTGTCAGAACATTAAAGACAACACCATTGGCATTGAGGAGAACGGGGTCTCCCTCACCTGCCGCTTTCACGTCACGGTCTTCAAGTTCATCGGGGATTACGACGAAGTTCATCTCCACTGTGCAGTGTCTCTCTGCGATTCAGAGAAGTACTCCTGCAAAATAGTAAGTGAGAGGGTGACATCTCCTAACATTGCCAGTTGACCTTGGGGGCAGTGGCGGCCCACTTGAGAACGAGGAGCCAGGTCACCTGAATCTGAAGTGAACAATGGGCAGAGTTCCACTCCCCTGAGAAGCAAACTCCTGGTTCAAGATGCACTCTACCCAGCTGTTCTTTACTTAGAGTTTTAAAATATATTTTCATTGATTTCAGAGAGGAAGGGAGAAAGAGAGAGAGAGAGAGAGAGAGAGAGAGAGAGAGAGAGAGAGAGAGAAACACCAATGATGAAAATCATTGATCCGCTGTCCGCAACCTAGGAATCGAACTGTGACTCCTGGTGCATCGGACAGTGCTCAACCACGGAGCCACACTCCTAGGCCATCGAGGCGTTCTTTAACCAAGGATTGTCCTGCAGTGCACCCAGAGCCACACCAGGGCCTGAGGCTCTGGAAGGGCGAGGGGGATGAAGTGACAAACTGGCGCTCTCTTCCTGCCAGGTGGCTGGTGTCACTGAGGCTTTATTGCACTGGCCCCACCCTTTCACGTTCCGCTTCCTGCTTCCCCACATTCACAAGATCAAGGCACAAACTATAGGCAGAGCTCCTTCCGCATGCTGCCACATACGTTGGTGTCTGATGAGATTCAACACTGCTGATTCACAGGGTGCATCTGGTTCTAGTGCGGGCAGACATTTAATGCTCTTCAACAGAAAGCCTGGAGCCCAGTGGGCTCTGTGATCAAGAAGGCACTGGGTGCGGTAATCTGAACACAATGGCGCTCAAGACTGTGACCACTGCCTCGGGAGGTGGAGCAGGGTGGAAAGAGATGCCAGCCTCACTGTGTAAATCCCCCTGGTGTTCTGTCTTTCAGAACTGCCCACAGAATTCCAGGATTGCCACAGAATATACCAAAGAACCTAAAGAGCAGATCATTTCCGTGGGACCCATTCGGAGAAAAAGTATGTATGTTTCCTGAAACCCACCATAAATCATTACAGCAAGGGGAGAGGGAGGCCCGAGGGAACCGCTGCCTGCGCCTGCCTGTGATGTGAGTCTGGTGAATGAGGAGGTCGAAGGGACTGCCCCTTCATGATGAAGCCCTTTGCTCGATATTAAAACTCCCAGTCACACTGGGATTTTCTGTTTTCTCCCCTCTCTTTAAAGCAGGGGTGGGGAACATCTGGCCTGCAGGCCTTAAAATCATTTGGTCTGGCCCTGCCAATGCATTATGTGTGAGTTAATTAAGTGTTTGACCAAATATAGCAGGCTGAATTTTAAGTTGTAATTGCATATGGGATTCAAAAATGCCAACAGAATAAGTGGAAGGTACACTGACACTCTTCTCAGGACCAACCTGGGAATACAACTAAACATATAGAAAAACCAGTCTGAAAAATCAACTACAACTAGCTGGAGAGTACCTGATAACTAGGGACAGAAAGTGGAGACCACATGGAGCTTGGTAGGAAGGAGGGAGGCTCAACAGGGCTGGCTAGACTCACACAGACACCTGCTAAAGTTCTGGAAGGATATCTCAGCTGTGGGGGTTCCCACTGAAAACTCTGGGGTCTACACCCCCAGCTAGGACAACCCAGAAATGATAAGGGTGTCCACATAACATCAGGCTGTGAAAAGCAGCAGGGTCTAGAGTTCCCTTTCAATGTTACTGTTAGCGTAGTTCAGCATCCATGCTAATTATAGTCTATTGGTCCATGTGTGGAGGCACCATGGCCATAAGCCATGTAGGTAATGGGGAATGCATCTCCTGCCATCAACCCAAGAATCTAGTGCACCAAGGTAGAGACCGCTTTCACCACTTTATTCAACATAGTACTGGAAGTCCTAGCCACAATGATCAGACAAGAAGAAATAAAAGGCATCCAAATGGGAAAGGAGGAAGTAAAACTCATTTTTTGCAGATTACATGATATTGTAAATAGAGAACTCTAAAGACACCAACAAACAACTACTAGATTTAATAAATAAATTTGGCAATATAGTAGCATACAAAATTATCACCCAGAGATTAATGGCATTTTTATATGCCAATAATGAATTTTCATAAGGAGAAACTAAACTAACAATCCCATTTAACATTGCAACAAAAACTAAGATACCTAGGAATAAAGTATCTTACAGTATCCTTTAACCAAGGAGATAAAAGACTTATATTTGGAAAACTACAGATCATTGAAAAAAGAGATACAGGTAGATATAAACAAGTGGAAGAATATACCATGTTCATGAATTAGTAGAATTAACATCATTAAAATGTTCATATTACCCAAAGTAACCTATGGATTCATTGCAATCCCTATTAAAATACCAACAGTATATTAAAAAGATCTAGAACAAACACTCCAAAAATTTATATGAAACCAAAAAAGACCCCAAGTAACCACAGCAATCTTGAGAAAGAAGGATAAAGTTGGAGATACCACAATACCAGCTATCAAGTTAAACTACAAAGCCACTGCTCTCAAAACAGCCTGGTACTGGCATAAGAACAGGCACATAGACCAATGGAACAACAGAGAACCCAGGAATTGACCCAAGCCAATACGCTCAATTAATATTTGACAAAGGAGGCAAGAGCATACAATGGAGCCAAGACAGTCTTTTCAGTAAATGGTGTTGGTGAAATTGGACAGATACATGCAAAAATATGAAAGTAGACCAACAACTTACACCATACACAAGAATAAATTCAAGATGGATAAAAAACCATACAAATGAAACCATACAAATCTTAGAAGACACTATAGGCAACAAAATCTCAGACATCTCTCATAACAATATATTTATGGCTACATCTCCTCGGGCAAAGGAAACTAAGGAGAAAATAAATGAGACTATATCAAAATACGGTAAAAAGCTTTTGCACAGGAAAAGAAACCATCCACAAAATGACAAGAGAGCCCACTGTATGGGAGAACATATTTGGCAATGATGCATCTGATAAAGGGATAATATCCAAAATATATAAGGAACTTATACAACCTAAAAAAGGAAGACATTCCAATTAAAAAATGAGCAAGGGATCTGAGTAGACACTTTTCCAAAGTGGAGATTTTAAAAAGGCCATATGGAAAAATGCTCGAAGTCACTAATCATCAGAGAAATGTAAATTAAAAGGACAATGAGGTACAGTGGTACCTCGAGATACGAGTTTAATTCGTTTTGTAACCTTGAGGAGTGGGAAACTATGAGATGCTCGAGTAGCGGTAAACTGGTGGGTCCTGTGCAGCCGGCCGATCCGCGCGATTACTCCTATCTCAAATGTTGCTCGTATTTCAAAGCAAAAATCGCTCGCTCGAAGGCTCATATCTCAAAAATCTCGTATGTTAGGGCACTCGTATCTCGAGGTACCACTGTATTACCTCACACCTGTCAGAATGGTGATCATCAACAAATTAAGTGTTGGCAAGGATGTAGAGAAAAGGGAACACTAGTACAATGCTGACTGGTGCAGCCACTATGGAAAACAGTATGGCGTTTCCTCAAAAAAATTAAAAATGGAACTGCCATTTGACCCAGTGATCCCACTTCTAGGAATATATCCTAAGAAACCTAAAACACCAGTTATAAAGAATATATGCACCCCTACATTCATAGCAGTACAATTTACAATATGAAACAGCCTAAGTGCCCATCAGTAGATGAGTGGATGGAAATAGCTATGGTACATTTATACCATGGAATAGCATGCAGCAGTAAAAAAAGGATCTCTTACATTTTGAGACAGCATGGAGGGACCCAGAAAGCATCATGCTAAGTGAAATAAGCCAGTCAGAGAAAGACAAATATCACATGACCTCACTCATATGTGGAATCTAATGAACAAAATAGATCATAGACACATGGAATAGACTGTGGAATCTCAGAGGGAAGGGTGGGTGGGTAGAAAGAGATCAACCCAAGATCTTGTATGCATATATGCATAACTTATGGACATAGGTAATTGGGTAGTGAAGACCTGGGGTGGGGGATGAAGGCTGAATAGAAGAAGTCAATGGGGGAATAAAGAGGAATATGTAATACTTTCAACCATAAAGTTTTTTTTTTTAATTGTATAGCCTGATAATGATGTTGTAAATATCCAAATGGCCCTTGGCAGAAAAAGGTTCCCACCCCTGCCCCAGCCTTGCCCTGACATATGAGTTGAAGAGGTAAACTATCTGCCCTTAACTTGACTAACTGCTCTCCTTTAGGGCTGGACTGGTGTGAGGACAATGGAGGGTGTGAGCAGATCTGCACCAGCAGGGTGGAGGGGCCCCTGTGCAGCTGTGTGACGGGCACCCTGCAGGAGGACGGCAAGAGCTGCCGAGGTAGACACCTCTATTCTGGGCTTCAGCTGGGCACAGGAACTTCCTCCCACCGAGAAGAGCAAGTCTTGACTGAGGCCAAGCAATCAGCAGCAGGCCTATAAACATTCAGGCATTCCGAAGGAAAGATCTAAAAACTAAGAAATTTTAGTACCATTTTAGTTTTTATTTTTTTTAAACCTTTGGGTCCCTGCTCTTTTACTAAAAGATGTTAATTTTTAAAATCATTGAAAAAGTAATTATTTTAAAAAACAGTATTAGCTTTAAATCTGGCTGCCACTCCCCCTGGGCTGTGGTTGGAAGTGGAATGTTTGATTCAATAAATACCACTTCCTACAGTGGCCTTTGCTCAGGGCTACTCCAGCACCACTGAGGTCAGCAGGCACCTCTGCAAGTTGAGTTAATTCTGCTTCTTCCTGGCCACGTGGACAAAGTGGGTTCTTAGCAATGTCCTCTCCTTTAGCTGGGAACTGCAAAGATCTCTGATCCTTATCAACAGGATGTTTATAGCGCTCACTATGTGCCTTTCTCTTCACAGCCTCAAATTCTTCCACTGAGCATCAAGTCTGGACACTGCTTCTCGTCATGGCCCAGATTTCATTGTGGCATTTTGTGTATAAATCAGTCACGACCTCATAATTAACTCAAGGTTGCTACATCAAGTACTGTAATTTACTTTTCCCATTCCCTGTAGGATAAAAGGTGTGTGTCCTTAAAACTATTTGAAAGTGTCCAGAATCTCAACAGGATGCCACCTGCCTCAAATGATCAGAGATCTGGAGATGAGTGAAATTCCAAACTCCTCTTTCAAAGTACACAACAAGGCTTCCAAAGCCAGTTGTGGAAAGCATATATCTTGGTTAAAATTTTCGAACGGTTGTCACTAGAAACTGATTCACTCAAATAACCAGTAAAGGACAAAATTCTGGTTGGAAATGTCTGACTGGAATCTGATCAGAGAATCTGTCCAGCCGTGTTGTTTCCTGATCATTGGTTTTACAAAGGGGGAACAATGTGGAGAAGAAATGCCTGGAGGACCAACTCCCTCTGAGGACTCTAAGTTTGCAAGTGTCTGATCTCTGATCTGCATGTTGCTCTCTCTCTGTATGATGAGCTCCTTTCCTGCCCTTGTGTCCTTCCACCTCACCAGCAGCGTGGTCACTAGGGATGTTGTTTGCAGACCTTGGGAGCCCCACCCCATTCCATTCCCTCAGACCCACTTCCTTCTCTTTTTATGAATCAACCAAATAATTTTTAATGTGTTTATGCTTAAATAAACTTTGTGTTCAGTATTCTCGTTACTTGGTGGCTGAAATCATTCTTACTGATGTTGAGCCCTACACGCTAAATAGCAGACTGTGACTTTAAAAAGGAGGCAGGAGCAGCAACCGTGGCCAGGCCTGCACTGCCCAGCATCACTGCCTTTGTGTGCCTGCTTGTGGTGCTCACACAGCACTGCAGGCTGTAAGGAAGCCACGCAGAAGAGAAGCAGGCAGCATCCTCTGTGTAAGCAGTACTCCAGGCTTGTTTTGAAGTTGTTTTGGATTTAAGCTAGTGGCAATTTTTACTTTTCCCAGAAGTCTGGAAAAAGCTGAGCACAAATCCTGGCGTCTTTAATTGTGGATGTGGATACCCATCCTGTCTCTTGCACATAGAGGCGCCATGGCCCGTCCCTGGTGAAAGCAGTGGGATGCGGACTGCATCTGCACCAGCTGCCTTGTATTTTCTTGAGGAGCGGTAGGGAGGTTCCTCAAAAAAATAAAAATAGTTACCATATGACCGAGCAATCCATCTTCTACGTGTCTACCAGAAAAACTTGAAATTGTTCATTTGCAAAGATTGATTCCCCCCTATGTTCACTGCAGCGTGATTCCTGTGGCGATGACATGGAGACACCATGCACCCTTGGACAGAGGCTGGGTAACGAAGGGACAGTGCACCCATCTGTGGATGCTCTCAGCCATGAGAGAGATGAAATACTGCATTTACAACAATATGGATGGACCTTGAGAACATCATGCTAAGTGAAACATGCCAGTCAGAAAAAGCTAAGAACCATATGATTTCACTCCTATGTTGGATATAAAACTGAAACTGATAGGCACTGACAGACAACAGGATGGTAGTGCCAGACAGCTGTGGGTGGGGAGATAGAGAACAGTAAAAGGGGAAAGTGCATGATGACAGAAGATGCTATGACTGGGTGATGGGCACCCCATGCTCTATACAGAACACATGTGATAGAACTGTATGTTTGAATCCTAAATGGCCCTGTTAACCAATGTCCCCCCATAAGTCTAATTGCATAAACAGATAAGGCTGCAGTGAACATCTGAATGCAGATACCTGTTTTGAGTTAGGGTTTTCATTTCTTTTGGAAAAATACCTGGAAGTGGCATTGCTGTGGCATATGGTCACTCTATTTTGAATTTCCTGACAATCCAACATACCGGGTTTCACAATAGCTGCACCCATTGGCATTCCTGCCACCAGTGCACAAGTGCTCCCCTTGCTCCACATTCTGACAAACATTAGTTCTTTCTTAAGGCTTAATGGACATCTTCAGATCATTTCACCCCAAAGTTGCAGAATATACATTCTCCTCAAGTGCACATGGGTCATTCTCAAAGAGAGACCACATGTTAGGACACAAAACAAGTCTCTACACATTCAAGAAGATTGAAATCATATCAAACTTCTTCTTAGATCACAATGGAATGAAATTAGAAATCAACTACAGTA
This sequence comes from Lasiurus cinereus, assembly GCA_011751065.1. Lineage (NCBI taxonomy): Eukaryota > Metazoa > Chordata > Mammalia > Chiroptera > Vespertilionidae > Lasiurus > Lasiurus cinereus. Next base: position 4,904,694 of record JAAGEH010000417.1, on the reverse strand, counting down.
CAACACTCAAAAACATTCAAACACATGGAGGCTAAATAGCATGTTATTAAACAGTGAGTGGGTTACCAATGTGACCAAGAAAGAAAGAAAAAACTTCCTGGAAACAAATGAAAATGAACACACAACAATCCCAAACCTCTGGGACCCAGCAAAAGCAGTCCTGAAAGGGAAATTCATAGCATTACAGGCCTACCTCAAAAGCAAAAAAAGAAAAAGAAAAGAAAAGAAAAGAAAGAAAAAGCATAATAAACCATCTAACCCTACAACTTAAAGAGCTAGACAGAAACAAGAAGAAAATCTCAGAGGAAGTAGAAGGAATGAAATAGTAAAGATTATAGTGGAAATAAATGACATGGAGACTAAAAAAATAAAAATACAAAAGATCAATGAAACCAAGAATTGGTTCTTTGAAAAGATAAACAAGATTGATGAACCTTTAGCCAGACTCATCAAGAAACAAAGAAAGAGACTCAAATAAAGTCAGAAATGCTAGAGGTGAAGTAACCACTGACACTACAAACATACAAAGGATTGTAAGGAAATACTATGAGCAACTCTGCCAAAAAAAAGGCAACCTGGGTGAAATGGACAACTTCCTGGAAACATACAATCTTCCAAAATTCAATCAGGAGAAATTGGAAAACCTGAATAGACCAATAACAACTGATGAGATTGAAGCAAAAACAAAACTAACACACACACACACACACACACACACACACAGCAAACAAGAGCCCTCATCCAGACAGCTTCACAGGGGAGTTTTACCAAACATTCAAAGAGCTAATACCTGTCCTCCTCACACTATTCCAAAAGATCCCAGAGGTTTCATTACGTTTTGATGCTGCCACACACAAGGCTTGGGGTTCATCTTGGCAAGGGAGACAGTGTGGGAACCACACCCCACAAGAGACACATATCACTTCTGTTTCCATTTCATTGGCCAAAGCAAGTCACATGCTGTCACTTTTAGAGAAAAGAGACTTGCAGCCTGCCCTGAGCCCAGGAGCAGGATGACTGGACATCAAGGTGCCAGCGCCACACTGCCTCTGCGTAAGTTAACCCTCTGTGTTCAGGAGGAATGCAGCTGCAGAGCTAAAAACAAGGAGGCCCCTCAGCTGCCTGCCTGCAAGGCAGAGCCAGGAGATGACACTCAGCCTAAAACAAGTTGGTCGGTGTGTCACAAAAACCTTACCTTCATTCTCTATAAAATTAGAACATTACGCTTCTTTTAAAACATTCTTGTGTTTTAAGATGACTATACAAATGTAAACCACATTATAGTACATATATACGTAACCCCAAAGCATTGTTGTTTTCTGCCCCTCAAAGTTAGCCTCAAGGAAGAAAGGGAAAGCATGTGCTTAGAAAAAGTTATAAATGATGTTGCTGTGGAATCTCGTTCACTTAATTTTCTGATGGCAAAAGAAGTGACACCTTGGAACCTGGTATTTCTGATGATTGGGAATTCTGTAATTCTTCAATTATTTTTAGAAGTAGGAATGTGCTCTCTTCAAAATCCCAAAGGCAGAACTTGAGAGCACCAAATGTTTCACATTGCCTAACATTCTAACTGACACTGAAGTAGAAAAAAATTTTTTCAATTAAAGGAATTTATTATCAAAAGATGATAATCATGCAGGCTTGGGCTGATAATGACTCTTTCTCATTAATTCAGAATTATTTAGGCATCGGCCCCATCTTGAACCCTCCAGCCTCTCTCCTAGAAGCCTATTTCCACACCTGATTTCATTGTAATTTGGTGCTGTTCAGAACAGGATGGCATTTCTAGGCCTTATGCACAGCTAGCTGCAGTACCAACCAGTGAAAAGAAGAATCTAACAGCACCCTCCAGTGTCCTTTTTTATTTTTGCCTGGAATCCAAACGTGTGTATTGAACCACATTAATTAAAATACGATTTCTCTCCAGTTGGTATGGTTGGGCGTCATCCCATGGACTGAAAGGCTGTTGGTTTGATACTCAGTCAGGGCACATATCCAGGTTACGGGCTCAATCCCATATGGTTTTCTCTCCCTTTCTCTCTCTCTCTAAAAATAAAGTTAAAAAATTTAAATACTGTATATTATTTCTCCCTCTCCTTGAAAGCTTAGGTGCAGAACATTACCAGAATATAGCTTTAGAGAACATATAAATGCCAACGACATTTTCTGGAGAACAGTGTGGGGTTTTCACACACACAGTAAGCAGCTTTCCAGGAAGATATCAGCTCTGGGCATCCCATGCAAATTTTGTCTTTAACACCTATTTTTCTAATGTGTTGGGGAAAAAATAAGAATCTCTTTGAAATGTTAAGAAATAATCTGATTTAAAAAAAAAAACAGGAAATATTTAGCTTCCATATGCATTAAATCTCCTCAGCAATAACTCTGGTCTAACAGAAGGCTCTGTTTATGATGATTTAATTATTTTGCTAAAATAAACTCTTTATAGAAAATGTAGGCATGACATAGGGACATCTCTCTGTGTCTATAGGTAAAAAATAAAGCACAAAAGATGTGTGGCTCCATGAAGAACTTGGCAATCACATTCTATTTGCTAAGGAAACAATGTGCCCGCTCTGTGCTTCTGTTAGCATAGCCTTCTGCGTGAGCTGCTGTTTCATTTGCTGGCAGAGAGCATTGAATTGAAAGAATCGGTGCAGAAAGGATTGAGCCCCTTGCTCAGAGTCATTTCAGGGCTCCTATGGGTTTCTAAATTTCCTTTGCAGAGCAAGTGCTGCCCTTTCCCTCCCTGTGTCATTAGTCTTTGGTGACTTGGGGGGTCAATCCAGCTCATCTGAACCATTTGGAAATCGTTTAAAAAGGAGCCCTAAAGAGTTAACCCTAAAGACTAGAGTTTAAGTCACAGTTATTGTTCACTTGTCTGTGATAGGGGCTTTCCATCTATTTTTTCTTTCCGTTCGCCTTAATAATCCTATAAAAGTTATTTCCTTCTTTTGTAGATGAAGAAACAATGGTCTAAAAAGGTTAAGTAACTTGTCCAGAATCATCTGATGTCACAGAGCATTTGATAGAATGGAAAGAATCATTGCAAAAGGTCGTGCAAACAAGCCGCCAAGTACCGTCTCCTCCATGTTGCCCAGGCTCGTGCGTGGAGGACACTGGTTGGTCAAGCCTCTGTTGTCACCAGAGTATTAGTATATGGACTATCAAACTCTAAAACAACCTTATATTTTTATGCTAAAATTAATTTCATGGCATTCCACTGGAAATGGAGCAGTTTTGCTCATAGCATCATAATTCAGAACACAGATTTTGGAGTTAAACAGATCTGGGTTTGAACCCAGTTTCACCACTTACTAGCCAGATACACTTCATTCATTTACTCACCAAATATTTGATTGGCTCCTTGTTCCAGGTCCAAAGCGGTAAATAAAAACAGATATAGTCCCTGCCCTTATAGAATATACAGGTGGGTGGGCAGAGCAGTTGTAAGCAGGTAAACAAACCAAGGTGTCATTCCCAGAAGAGAACAGTCTTATGAAGGAAACATATAGGGCATCATAGAAAAAAGGAAGGGTGCACACATTTAAAGCAAGGTCAAGCGGCCTTCTGAGATGGCACCATTTCAGCTGGCGTTGAGGGAAAAGAAGAACCAAGCTTCAGGAGAGGCATTTTAGGCAGTGGCCAGAGCAAGGACAAAACTCTAAGACTTGAGCGTGGTGTGTGGCAGGGATGAGAAAGAGCATGTGTGGGTGGAATTTTCTAGGCTAATATGAGCTAGAGCTAGAGAGGTAGGCAGGGGCCTTACTGCCATGAGAAGGCATCTGAGTTTTATTTCAATGGTAAGAGTAAGCCACTACAAGATTGTCTGTAGGAGAGTGGTATTACCCAATTCATTTTTTAAAACACTTTATATTTTAGAGCAGTTTTATGTTCAAAGCAAAATTGAGCAAAAGTTACAGTTTCCACATACCCGTTGTCCACACACAAGCACAACCTCCCCCACTGTTGACACCCACACTAGGGAGTACATTTGTTATAACCAATGAACCTACATTGACATCGTCATCCTGAGTCCAACATTCATAGTAGAGTCCACACTGGGTGCTGTTCATTCTATGGGTTTTGACAAGTGTATGAAGATTTGTATCTCTTTATAGTATCACCCAGAATAGTTTTACTGCCCTAAAAATCCTCTGTACCCTGCCTATTTACCATTTTAATTTTCATTTAAAAAGTAATTTCAAACACTACGGTATATTGAGAATGGATTTGTAGAGAGAAAGAGAGGAAGCAGGAAGAACAAGTGATGATTGCATTAACCAGAGTTGGCCAGAGCCCTGGGACAAAAGACATGGGGGAAAAATTAATGGCTCTGAGCTGTATTTTGGACTGAGTGATAGATACTGAACTTGAAGATAAAGGAAAGATAGGAATTTTAAAAGATTCTAAATTGTACAACTGGGTGGATAATGATGTCATTTACTGAGTGAGAAAAGTTCAGTAAGAAATAGTTTCAGGGGGAAAAACCAAGTGTCAATTTTGACATGTTGAGCATGATGTGTCTGTAAGTGATCTAATAAGCTTTCGCATAGGCAGTAAGATACTTAACAGGAACTCATCAGACTAGTTTGGTGTGGTGATAAGCCGCATACAGGAATCATATCAATTTAGGAGGCATTTTAAACTTAAGACACAGTTTAGGGAGAGAAAATAGAAGGGACCTCAATCTTAAGAGGCTTAAAAACCTAAAAGATCAAAATTTAGAGGTTAGACTAAGGAACCAAGATGGCATACAACCACATCAAAACTATAACTAAAAGAAAAAACAGATTTCATCCAGAACCACGGGAAAGCTGGCTGAGAGGAATTTATACAACTAGAAAGAAAAAGAGCATCTAGACTAATAGGAGGTGCAGAAGAGTGAAGGTATGGAGGCACATATGGAAACGGGCTGGCAACTGAGTACACTGTTGTCTTTTCCAATTGGGAGGGAGATATAAGCTCTGGCTGCTCTGAACTCCAGTTTCAGGGGAGACTCTGGGGACCCAGACTCATACGGAGAGGAACTGGACTGTCGGGCATCAGGCTGGAATACCGAGGCCGCTTTTTCTCAGAGGTGGTCGCAGCGTTCATTGTTCCTGCATGGAGCCTCAGGACATAGAGACACAGGGACCTATCACAGCAGAGCAGACTGGCAGCCATTGTGGTTTACTCCATCCAGTGATACCCTAAGACCAGCCCCCACCCAATTTACAGCTGTGCACAGAGGCGTTTGCATATGAATGGCCTGGCCCTTTGCAACCTAACCTAACAAACTACAGCTGGGTCAGAGAGCCCCAGGGCTTCCAAAAGGCAGTCTAAGGCTCATCAGCAGCCTGCATTGCTTCACAGTTGGGCTTCATCTGGGCACCTCCAAACCCCAAACTAAGAGGAGGAATCTGCAGATCTATCTCTCTGTAGCTCCTGCTGGGTGGCCTCAGGCAGAGGCTGACTTTGCACCTCCTTGGAGATCCAAGAGCCACTATACCCAGTGGTCAGAGTAAGACCACACTAGATTACAGCTCTTCACATCCATAAGAGACACACTCAGGGGACAGACTCAGTTAGCACCAAAGCCCCACTAAAGCACGTCCTGCCCCATAAGGGTGTCTCCAACACAGCAGTTCTCCCATTGTAGACATAACTGATCCTCACAGCCAGTTGGTCTGGAGGTCAATTCTGTCCAGTGATACCAACAGCAATCAAGTCTTAACTACAGTGCAAACATCCCACAAAGTTGTGCACCAAGAGTGTCCATTTCAGGGGAGGCTGAGCCACTGGGCCCTATAAGAGACATAGCAAATAAAGCCATCCAATCAATACAAAGAAGCAGCCAAAATGCAGAGACAAAGAAGCATGTCAAAAATGAAAGAAATGGAGGAAAGCAAACTACAGAAATAGAGTTCAAAACCAGTTATAAGGTTACTCAAGAATCTTCTAGAAACCTCTGAGAAATTTGAGATTCTCAAGGATATGAAAAAGGATCAATTATAAATTAAGCATACGCTGATTGAAATAAATAATAATATACAGAGATCCAACAGCGGACTAGAGAATTCCAAGAATCAAATCAACAATTTGAATTACAAAGAAGCAAAAGACACCCAACCAGAAAAGCAAAAAAAAAAAAAAAAAAAGAAACCAAAAAAATTAAAATAATATAAGGAGCCTCTGGGATAACTTCAAGCATACCAGCATCCAAATTATAGGAGTACCAGAAGAAGAGAAAATCTATTTGAAGAAATTATGACAGAAAACTTCCCCAACTGGGTGAAAGAAATAGACTTACAAGTCCAGGAAGTACAGAGCACCCCAAACAAGATGAATCCAAAGAGGACCACACCAAGACACATCACCCAAACAAGATGAATCCAAAGAGGACCACACCAAGACACATCATAATTAAAATACCAAGGGCAAAAGACACAGAGAGAATCTTAAAAGCAGCAAGAGAAAAACAGTTAGTGACCTACATGGGAGCACCCATGTGACTGTCAGCTTCTCAACAGAAACTATGCAGGCCACAAGGGAGTAGCAAGGAAAGGGATGAATAGCAAGAACCTGCAACCACGATTACTCTACCCAGCAAAGCTACCATTCAGAATTGAAGGTCAGATAAAGAGCTTCACAGATAAGAAAAAGCTAAAGGACTTCATCACCGCCAAACCAGTGTTATATAAAATGCTGAAGGGTATTCTTGAAGAAGAAGAACAAGAAGGAGGAAAAAAAGGGTAAAGATAAATTTTATGAAGAACAAAGTGACAACAAATACATATCTACCAAATAAATCTAAAACTCGAGTGAAAAAAATACGATGAACAGAATAAACTGGTGAATATAATAGAATCAAGGGCATAGAAAGGGAGTGGACTGACAATTCTTGGGGGGATGAAGGTCTGGGGGTGCAGGGAGAGACTGGACAAAAATCAAACACCTATGGACAAGGACAATGTGGGGGGTAAGGGCATGGGGTGGGGTGGGAACTGGGTGAAGGGGAGCTATGGGGAGAAAAAAAGAGGAGCAACATAATCATCTGAACAATAAAGACTTATTTAAAAGAATAAAAATGATAAAAATGGTAAAAAAAAAAATTTAGAGGTTAGAAAGAGGGTGGGAAATTGCTAAAGGAAACCAAGTAACAGCCAGAAAACTCAAGAACGAGTGTGACTGATACTGAGGAAGGAGTATTGCAAGCAGGATGGAGCGGTCAACCATGTTCAGTGCAGGAAGGTCTTCGAAAGTTATTATTTTTTTTTAAAACGTATTTTATTGATTTTTTACAGAGAGGAAGGAAGAGAGATAGACAGTCAGAAACATCGATGAGAGAGAGACATCGATCAGCCGCCTCCTGCACGCCCCACAGTGGAGATATGCCCGCAAGCAAGGTACATGCCCCCGACCGGAATCGAACCTGGGACCTTTCAGTCCGCAAGCCGATGCTCTATCAGTGAGCCAAACCGGTCTCGGCCGAAAGTTATTTAACACTAGAGGCCGGGGTCCCTAGGCCTGTCTGGCAATCAGGGCCAATCAGGGCCAGGCCAATCAGGGCTGGGCCTGTTGGGGCCTGAAGGCCCTGGTGGGATTGGGAGAGTGAAAAAACAATAGCCTCAACTGGTTTAACTCAGTGGATAGAGCATCTGCCTATAGACTGAAGAGTCTCTGGTTTGATTCTGGTTAAGGGCACATGTCAGGGTTGCAAGCTGATCCCCAGTAGAAGACATGCAGGAAGCAGCCAATCAATAATTCTCTCTCATCATTGATGTTTCTCTCTCTCCCTCTCCCTTCCTCTCTGAAATCAATAAAAATATATATTTTTTAAAAATGAGTAAGACTTCCAATTCTACCAGTCATGTATGTAATTGTCTGTTTCTTCACATTACTCTCCAATTTACTATCATGTTTTTGAATCTTTGTCATTTCGATGAGTGGAACACAATACTTTTTCTAATTTATTTAATAAGATTGAACATCTTTTTTCCTTTCTTCCTTTAGCCATATGTAGTTTTCTTCTGTCTTTAACCATAGGCTGTCTTTAACTATTTTCCTAATTGGGAGTTTGTCTTTTACTATTGATTTACAAGTTATTGAGACTGTATCTTAAATCCTATATAATAAAGAGGTAATATGCAAATTGACCATCATTCCAACACACAAGATGGCCACCTCCATGTGGACACAAGATGGCCACCACAAAATGGCTGGTAGGGGAGGGCAGTTGTGGGTGACAGGGCTGGCAGGGGAGGGCAGTTTGGGGTGACCTGGCCTGCAGGGGAGGGGAGTTGGGGGCAACCAGGCCTGCAGGGAAGGGCAGTTGAGGGTAATAGGGCTGGCAGAGGAGCAGTTAGGCATCAATCAGGCTGGCAGGGGAGTGGTTAAGGGGTGATCAGGCTGGCAGGCAGAAGGGTTTAGGGGCGGGCAGGAAGGTGAGCAGTTGGGAGCCAGCAGTCCTGAATTGTGAGAGGGATGTTCCAAATTGAAGAAGGTACAGGCTGGGCTAAGGAACACACATCCCCGCCGCACCCCCCCCACCCCCCAACCCCACTCCGGTGCACAAATTTGTTATTTGTGACTTCTCGACTGACTGTAGCAGTGCAGGCCCCAGTTACTATAACGAAATTAGGATAGAAGAGGGGGGGAACCAATCCACAGTTTGAGAAGATTAGAAGGAAAAAATCATGTCCACTAGTAGATATATAAATGTACATTGCAAAGTTCATTTTCAGGTTATTCACTTACTTTTTAATTTGTATATAGCTTTTAAAACCTATGCAATTTTAAATTTTACATTCAAATATTCCTCTTTGATGTCATATTTAGATATTTCCCATTACTACATAAAGTATCTACCATCTTACAATTTCACTCGTATCTTTTTAGTAAAATTATTTACATCCTCTCTGGCCCTATCTATTTATATTGCCCTATAACTCTCCAACACATCCAATGTTCCCAAGTTCCATTAATGGCCTCACCAGTCTAGCAAAATGTAGCTTCCTGGGGACAAGTGGAGGTGGGTAAAGGGGATGAAAGAGACTTGCTTGAGGCAATGAGTGCTCTAGGCAGTGTGCAGACATATTTATTGACTTGTACACTTGAGACCTGTAAGGTTTTATGGACCAATGTCACCCTAATAAATTCAATTTAAAAAAAATGTAGCTCTCATTTCACCTTTCCTTTTCCATTGCTAATGATCTTATTGAAGCCTCCCCAGAGCCACACCCCCTTCCACATTGTCTTCTACATACAATTCCTTTTCCAAATAATAATGCCTCACTGGCTAAGGGCCTCCTCCCCAGGTGTGACTAGCAAGCACATTCCAATGGCCCTGGGCACGCCCACGCCCACGCCTCTGTCTGCCCTTTGTCCCATCCCCTCCTCCAGTGCTTTGCAGGGAACAAGTCTCTAATATCTGGTCTTCTGTGAGTAACTAGAGGCCTGGTGCCAAACAACTCCCAAACCCAAGAACATAACTTTCCAGAAAAAAAGCTAAATGAAATGGAAGCAAGCAATTAATCACAGTTCAAAGTAATCATTATAATGATGCTCTAAAAATTCTGAGAACCACAACAGCATTAAAAATAATGTCAATACCTTTTAAATCACATTTTTTATTTTTTCTACAGATGAACATAAAAATCTTAATCTAAAAAATTAAAGGATGAAATAATAACAGGAAAAAAAAAAGAAATGTGATTTAGAAAGTAGGAGGCAATTTTACAATATATATAGAAGTATAAAGTTTTGTACAGCTGACATGAATATAATGCTATATGACAAATTTTATTTTAAAAAAGTCGAAGGCAAACTACAGATATTTAAAACAATACCGAATATAGTTTTGTTTGGAGTCTAAGAATCCCTCCCCCTACATTATTATAGCCCTTCTAATAGTCGTATAAGGAAATAGAAATGATTGCCCCAAACGTAGTCACCTCCCATTTTCATGTATTTTCTTCTATTTCTCAGGCTGGTGGGAGCGACTGGTCAGGTTTTCTTCCGATTGGTCAATTTGCTAGAGCAAAGGTTCCTAGTTTTGATCAAACATTACAGTCACTGAAACAGGTTCCTGGGTCCGAGAACCAGCTGGACGGTGCTGCCGCTGGGGAGACGCTGGGACTCGCTCCAAGGGATCCCAGGAAGGGCCGCTTACACGCTTGCCCCCCGCAGTTGGTGTTTGCAAAGCTCCAACCGCAGCAATAAAGACTGCTCCCGCACCCAGCGAACCTCCAGGAGCCTGCAGCCCCCGGAGCGCACCGCTGCGCTTCGCTGCTACGATGAAAGGCTTCTGCCCAGGCTTCTGCCCGTTACTCGCCCATGGAAACTGGTAGGAGAGTCCGCCCTTCCAAAGGCGGCTCGCGGAGGCCGGGAGTCTAACAGACGCCGAGCGCCGCCCTCACGGGTGGGGGAACGCCCGCCATTCCCCTCAGAGGAAAGGTCACGCTTTTCCCTCCAGGTAGCGCGCCGCTGGTAGGGCCGTTCCCAGGACTGCGACGCCACGGACGTCGGTGCAGGTCACAAAACAAACCAACACGCCACTGGACGCCACGCCCGGCGGCGACCCGCGAGCCCGCGAGCCCGCGACCCGCGTCAGGCCCCGCCCACCATCACGTGACCGCGCTGAGCGGCGCAGGCCCAGTCACGCGATCCGCCGTCATATCAGCTTATGGCCGCGGCCCCTGATTGGCTGGCGGCTCCGGGGGTCCTGGCCCCGCCCCCGCAGGCAGCAGCACTCGGCAGCCCCGGCCCAGCCCCGGCCAGTGTGCGCGGAGCCGCCACCGCTAGATGCGAAGAGCAGCTGCTCGAGCTGCGGCCGAGCTCACAGGTAGGGAGGCGGCGCGCGAGCGGGAGCGGAGCGGACAGAGCCGCGGGAGGAGCCCAGGCGGGAGGTGAGGGCACCTGCCCGTCTTCGACGAGCGGGGGGGCGTTGGTGGAATGCCTGCTGAGGCCGGCCCTGGGCAGGTCCTGGGGGCGTAGGCGAAACTAGCCCGAGGGAGGGCTCGGACCGGTCGCAGACACTTGAACCCTGGATGGTTTTACAGGTTCTACGTGTATGGTTTTTCCCAGTTACACACAGAGCCGGCGGGGTGAGCGGACACCCTGAAAACAGGTCAGGGGACCGGGACGGGGACGGGGTTGCGGGGCAGGGCGCGCCGCCGGCCCTGCTGGGGGCGGGGGACAGAGGCCAGCGGGGGGCGGAGGCCAGGGGGGGGCGGAGGCCAGGGGCGCCGCTGCCCGGCGCGGGGTGGTATGTCGGCGCCGAGAAGCCTGGCCGTGTTAGGAACGGGTTCGGTCGGGCTGCAGAAAGGAAGTATTTTTCGGTGACGGTTGTGAAGTCTGTCCCCGGGACACCATTGCTGTGTTGTGAGATGGGTTTCCTCTGTTCTAGGCGAGAGGTCTTTGGTTCGTTTTTTAAGGGGAAAAGCATTATTAGGCTGAAGAAGTAGTTATTTGTGACTTCTCGACTGGCCGTAGCAGTGCGGGCCCCAGTTAGTACAACGAAAGTAGAATGGGGGAGGAGGGAACCAGCAAACAGTTTGAGAAGATTAGAAGGAAAAAAGCATGTCCACTAGCATTCTGTGGAATAGCGGAGTACATTTGGAGATTTTAAAGAAGACAGTATTGCCTCGGTTATCAATAAGTGTCCCAAGGGAAAGTTTTGGTAGCTGGGTATGGTTAGCCCAAACCTGGTGGCTTACCTGAACTTACAGCACTTTCCTTCCTTTTTCCTCTTAACTTTGTGATGGTAAATCACTGCCAATAATAAGTGCATGACCCTTTATCTTTAAAGAATGCTTTTCTCTTCATTATGTATTGTAATTAACATAGAATCTCAGTTTCCCATCTGCATGTATAATACCTTTTAGAGATAATATGATGGAATAGCTAAGTGGACAGACTTTGGAATATACGTCCCAGCTGCTGCTTGTTTCTGAACAAGTCATGTAGATTCTCTTGATACTAGTTTCCCATCTACAAAAGGGGGTAATAGAATTGAGAAATGGGTTATAAAAATTAAACAATAGGATACATAAATAGTGCTTTAAATATTACCAGGTCTATGAGAAATGGGGTTATGAGAATTAAGCAATGGGATACATAAAAGTGCTTTAAGTAATACTTGGTTCTTAATAAGTTTTAACTATTAACTATACTTTTGAGATAAAGCAAAATAGTAATGGGAGACTCAGTCATTCTAAGCTTACTTGTGTTTTTATTGGTAATTACATTTTAAGAAATATTTCTTTGTTTTTGGAAAGATAAATTAATATTTATTGTAAGCTTGTATTTCTGGCAGAGGTCCTTAACTTTGGGTTTGTAGAGCCCCTTAAAATATATGCAAAATTATATGAGCTTGTAGAATCACTGAGAATTTAAAAAATTAAAGTGCTAAAGAGTTGAGAGTGACAAAGAGGCAGCTGAACTTGGTTAAAGTCAGTGGATTTTACAACTAGACTTAATATATTTTTTAATTTAAATATATTTTTATTGATTGATTTCAGAGAGGAAGGGAGAAAGAGAGAGAAACATCAATGATAAGAATCATTGATCAGCTGCCTCCTGCATTCCCCCCACCTCTGAGCATGTGCCCTAACCAGGAATCAAACCATGACCTCCTGGTTCATAGGTCAATGCACAACCATTTTTTTTACTTGACGGTCCTGTGCAAGTTACTTGAATTTTTTGTGCCCAGGTTCATCTATAAAATAAAAAAAATAGTACCTAACTCTTGGAGTTTCAAAGGGTTGAATGAGTTAATATTTACAATACCTAGTATATAACAAATATTAATATTTTAGTATTACCAATGTATAATTGACTAATTATCCTATATAAGGAGCTATTATGCAAATGGTTGTCACATCCTTACACCATATATGGCTCAGACACTCAACACTGGGAAGAGAGGAATAGGGACCAGCCAGGCACAAATGAGTTCACCAGAGAGAAATGGGGACCAGCCAGGGTTGGCCTAGAGAGGGAAAAGCCCCCCTCCCATAATCCCCTGTGGCTGTGGCCGGCTGGGGCGAAGCCAGCCGGTGTCCTGGGTGGCTGCGGCTGGCCAGAGGGAGTGAAGCCCAGGTCCCAGGTGCCTGCAACCAGCTGGAGGAGGGAATCCTGTGACCCGGGTTTGGGGCAAGGCAGAAGCAGGTAGGGGCGATCAGGCTAGCAGGGGAGCACTAAGGGATGATTAGGCCAGTAGGGAAGTAGTTAGGGGTGATCAGGCAGGCAGGCAGAAGGATTAGGGGCAATCAGACAGGCAGGTGAGTGGTTAGGAGCCAGCAATCCTGGATTGCAAGAGGCAGTTGGACATCCCTGAAGAGTCCCGATTGGAGAGGGTGCAGAGCGGGCTGAGGGATCCTCCCTCTGCATGAATTTCATGCACCAGGCCTCTAGGTTTTCAAAGAAAACTCAAGTGGCACCTTTTTTTTAGTTAGGTTGAAGTAGTTTTAACTCATCTTTGGCTCCCATTATAGTAGTAATAATAGCTCCTATAAATTGACTACTTTCTGTGTATCAGATGATGCCTCCAAACTGTTCTTAATCTTTAAATCTTAATCTATAATGTGGATATGTTGTCACCACTTTATAGATATGGATTTGAATCTAAACTTCAAAATTGTAATGCAGTTTTGCAATCATGTTGCTGTTGACTTCAGAAGATTTTATGTTAGATGTAAGAAATTATAGCAATATATTCATAAATGTCAACATTCAACAAATAGAATGAATTGAAACCAAAATTTTGAAGACTGCCTGTAGATTGACTGAGGCCTTTTTCCCTCCCATCCAGGCACTGGTTTACCATCTAACAAAACCTCAATATAACAGATTGATTCACACGAGGGGTGTCCTTTAAAGACAAAAATTCATTATATAATAAACTAGGTTTTTTGAATGCATATGTAAAAAAAATTGACAATTTAGTTTACCTGGTTTTGCTTATGTAGACAGGTTTGTGTAACTAAAATTAAGTATGTATGAAAAGTTTAATTTCATTTTAATCTTTGTATCCTCATTACCTAATGCAGTGTTTGATACTTAATTATTGATTGATTTAACAATGTATGATGAAGGATATATGTCAATATCTGCCATTTGGTATTAAAATTTTCTTTCAGTGATAAAGTGAGAAAAAAATGTATGCAACTTATATCACAAATAAGGGACTACACCCTAATACATAAAGAGCTTTTATTTATTTTTTATTTTTTTAAATATATTTTATTGATTTTCTATAGAGAGGAAGGGAGAGGGATAGAAAGTCAGAAACATCGATGAGAGACATCAATCAGCTGCCTCCTGCACGCCCCATACTGGAGATGTTCCCGCAAGCAAGGTACATGCCCCTGACCGGAATCGAACCTGGGACCTTTCAGTCCACAGGCCGACGCTCTATCCACTGAGCCAAACCGGTCTCGGCCATAAAGAGCTTTTAGAATTTGATTTTATGAGACTCAAAACCCAGTGTGAAAATGGGCAATGGAAAAAACACATGATTTACAGAAAAAAAATAGAAATTATTCTAAATAGATAAACTGATGTTCAGCCTTACTCATAATAAGACAAATGTAAAATAAATATGCAAGGAGAACCACGATGGCGGCATAGGTAAACACCTGTACTTGCTGCCTCCCACAGCTACAACAAAATTACAAGTAAAATTCAAAACAACTGCCCTAACCGGTTTGGCTCAGTGGATTGAGCCTCAGCCTTTGGACTCAAAGGTCCCATGTTCGATTCCCATCAAGGGCATGTACCTTGGTTGGGGCACATACTCAGTAGGGAGTGTGCAGGAGGCAGCTGATCAATGTTTCTCTCTCATCAATGTTTCTAACTCTCTATCCCTCTCTCTTCCTCTCTGTAAAAAATCAATAAAAATATATTTTTTAAAATCAAAAAATAAAACACAAAACAACTATCATCCAGAACCACCAGAAAGCTGGCTGGGTGAAAGTACTGCAACTAGAGAGGTAAAGAAGAAAGCACACTGAGACTGATAGGAATTTAAGAGACATGGAATGGGCTGGTCTGCCACCTGGTGTGTGGCTTTTTTAATTAGGAGAGAGATTGCCTCTGAAAAGGCCTCCCAGAGGAGCCAGGAATCCCAATCCCAAACCAGATACCCAGCCCAAGGTTCCGGAACTGGGGAAAGAAATCCCTATGGGCAGTAAAAACTATGGACTGTAAAAACCAGTGCAGATTGGGGCTGAGTGACACACAGGCTGCTGGAGACCCAGCAGGTCCTCTGAAAAGAATGGCACCACAAACTGAATTTACAAGCTCCACTTCCTCTGAGCTCCAGTGCTGGGCGAGACTCTGGGGGACCCAGACACATACAGGGAGAAACTAGACTGTTTGGCATTGGGGCAGGAACTTGGGGGCGGCTTTCTTCCAGACAGAGGTGCTCCCAGGGGGCATTGTTCCCATGCAGGCAGCCATTTCTGTTTGCTCTGCCCTGGTGATTCCCTGAGACCCTACCCTACCCAAGCTGTAGGCAGCAGCTTTTGCATATGAATGGTCTGTCCTTTCTCAAGCTAAAACTCTATCAAACAAACTGCAGCTGGGCCAGGGAGCTCCAAACCTATCAATAAAAGGCCCAAGGCCTGACACCAGCACCAGCTTGCCTTGCTTCACAGCTGGGCCTCGTCTGGGCACTTCCAAAACCAATACAAAGAGGAGGAATCTGCAGGTCTCTCTGTAGCTTCTTCTGGGTGGCCCCAGGACACTGGCTTCCTGAGCCAGTGTACCCAGTGGTCAGTGTGAGACCATACCAGATTACAACTCTTCACATCCGTAAGTGACACACTCAAGGGGCAAACTGAGTGAGAACCAAAGCCTCACTGAAGTAAGTCTAACTCCATTAGGGTATCTCCTGCACCATTGTAGACACAGCTGGTTCCCACAGCCAGTTGGCCTGGAGGTCAATTCCTCCCAGTGTCACCAACAGAAGTCAAGGCTCTACAAGTCTGTGCACACAGCCCAACACTAGTGTCCACCTCAGGTGATTGTAGAGGCTGAGCCACTAGGTCCTATAGGACACCTACTACACAAAGCCACTCTATCAAGTCAAGGAGACTTAGCAGCTCTACCCAATACATAGAAACAAACATAGGGAAGCAGACAAAATGCAGAGACAAACATGTCACAAATGAAAGAAAGCAAACTACTGGATTTAGAGTTCAAAACCAGTTATAAGGTTACTAAAGAATCTTCTAGAAACCTCAAAGGGACTTAGTGAGACTTTCAAGGATCTTAGTGAGAATGCAAAAAAAAAAAAAAAAGTAAAAGGACTAGGCAGAAATTAAGCATACACTGACTGACGTAATTAATCCTAAAAGGAATTCACCTGTAGACTAGAGGATCCCAAAAATCAAATCAATGATTTGAAATATGAGGAAGCAAAAAAACACCCAGCCAGAAGAGCAAAAATAAAAAAGAATACAAAAATATGAAGATAGTGTATATGATCCTCTGGGACAACTTCAAGCATACCAATATATAAATTATGGGGATACCAGAAGAAAAGAGAGAGCAAGATATTGAAACCATGTTAGAAGAAATAAAGACAGAAAACTTCCCCTACCTGATGAAAGAAATAGATTTACAAATCCAGGAAGTACAGAGAACCCCAAACAAGATGAACTCAAAGAGGACCAAACCTACACATATCATCATTAAAATGCCAAGGGCAAAAGACAAAGAGAGAATCTTAAAGGCAACAGGAGAAAAGCAGTTAGTTACCTACAAGAGAAATCCCTTACCAACTGTCAGCTGATTAGTCAACAGAAACTGTGCAGGCCAGAAGGGAGTGGCAATAAATATTCAAAGTGATGAATGGCAAGAACCTACAACCAAGATTACTCTACCCAGCAAAGCCATCATTTAGAATTGAAGGGCAGATAAAGAGCTTCACAGACAAGAAAAAGCCAAAGGAGTTCATCACCACCGAACCAGTATTATATGAAATGCTGAAGAGTATTCTTTAAGCTGAGGATGAAGAAGAAAAGGGTAAAGATAAAAAATGTGAACAAAGTGACAACAAATACATACCTATCAACAATTGAATCTAAAAATGAAACAAATAATAAATCTGATAAACAGAATAAACTGGTGAATGGAATAGAATCAGGGGCATGGAAATGGAACAGATTGATGATTCTCAAAGGGAAGAGAATGTGGAGAGTATGGGAAGAGATTAGACAAAGATCTTTATATGCATGTATGTATTTCCTATGGACACAGAAAATGGGAACTCGTGGAGGGGAGTTGTGGGTAGTGGGGGGGGGAGGGACATCTGTAATCTCAACAATAAAGATTCATTTAAAAAATACGCAGCAAGATATCATTTCATTACTATGCGATTAATGAATATTCAAATGTTTGATATTTTCTGTTAAAGTTGTAAAGAAATAGGCACTATCCTATATTACTATGGACCTGCAAAGTAGCAGAACCCCTATACGAAGCAATTTAACAATATTTACTAAAACTACCAATGCAATTGCTCTTTGACCTAGTTGTTCTGCTTGTAGGAGTTTACCAATATAGGGTTAGTCATTATAGCATTGCTTGTACTAGGTGTACCGGTTAATAATGTGGATTATTTTCAATAGATGGTGTTACACATATGTTGATATATATGCAATTTTATATGTATGCTATTTTGTTGTATTGACAAGCTTCAAAACTTCATATGTCCTATTTGCTGAAAGTGTTAACATCATAGCTATTTTTACATTTAAAAATGTTTAATTTCATGTAACAAAAAGCATTTGCAGCAAGTTATAATTCATTATTTTGAAGAAAAGTGCTGTTGAATACTTCGGGAAACTTATGGTGAACATGCTCCATCTCAAGATACTTGTGAACACTGGTTTAAATGCTTTAAAAGTGATGCTTTCTATGCAAAAGACAAAGAATTTCCAGGTCCACCAAAACAGTTTAAAGACCAACAATTACAAGCATTATTGGATGAAAATGCGTGTCAAACTCAAGAACTTGCAGAAAGATTAAACATTGTTCAGCAAAAAATTTTTGATTGTTTACAAGCAATGGAAAGGTTTTAAAGGAAGGAAATGGTTGCCACATCAATTGAATGAATGACAAATGGAAAACCGAAAAGTCATCAGTAAAATGTTGCTTCCATGGCAAGAGAGAAAGTCTTTTTTACATTGAATTGTGACCGGTGATGAAAAGTGGATTTATTTTGAGAATCCCAAATGCACAAAATCATGGCTTGATCCAGGTCAACTATCAACATTGACTGCAAGGCCAAGTTGTTTCCGAAAGAAGACAATGCTCTGCATTTGGTGGGATCTGGAAGGTGTGGTGTATTATGAGCTTCTCAAACCAGGTGAAACTATTAATACCGATCACTACTGACAACAAATAACCAATTTGAACCATGCTTTGATTGTGAAATGACCAGAATGGGCCAGAAGACAAAGCAAAGTAATTTTGCTTTATGATGATGCACCATCACACTCTTCAAAATCAGTTAAAGACACGTTAAAATATCTTGCTTGGGAAGTATTAACCTATCCACTGTATTCACCAGACCTAGCTCCTTCAGATGACCACTTGTTCCAATGGATGGCACACACACTTTCTGAACAGCACTTCAAAACATATAAAGGAGTGGAAAATTGGGTCTCTGAATGGTTTTCCTCAAAACAAGAAGAGTTCTATTGGGATGGTATCCACAAATTACCTGACAGATGGGGGAAATGTGTAGCTAGCAATGGACATTACTTTGAATAAAGCAATTTGGATGTTTCTCTTGAAAATATCATGTTTTCTTTTATTACAATATCTGCTATTATTAACTGGTACACCTAGTAATAGCAAAGGGTTAGTTTCTATCCAGGTGTCTATATGTAGATTGAATAAACAACAGAGAAATCATACAAAGGAACTTAGGCCCACAGTCCCTTAACCACAGTTTCAAAGTCTGGAAAGATCTGAAAACCAAAAGTTCTTTTGTTTGTTAAAATTTCATACTTCGCCCTCAATGGGTGGCCCAGTTGGTTGGAGCATAATCTTGTATGTCAAAATGGTGGAAGTGGGCTAAGGGGGTTGCATCCAGGACACCCTTCAGGGTAAACCAGCTAGCCCACACCCATGTACCAAGCCTCTATCCTATTTATAAAACAGTAATATGCAGCCAAAACCAGTTTGGCTCAGTGAATAGAGTGTCAGCCTGCAGCCTGAAAGGTCTCAGGTTTCATTCTGGTCAAGGGCATATGCAGATTGACCATAATTCCAACACACAAGATGGCTGCCCCCATATGGTCAAAAATCCTGCCCCCATGTGGACACAAGATGACCAGCAGGGGAAGGCAGGTGGGAGAAACCAGGCCTATAAGGTAGGGCAGTTGGGGGCAATCAAGCCTGCAGGGGAAGGCAGTTAGGGCTGACCAAGCCAGCACAGGAGGGCAGTTGGACATCTATCAAGGGGCCCCAGATTGGAGAGGGTACAGGTTAGGCTGAAGGACATCCCCCCGTCCTTCCCCCTCTGCATGAATTTTGTGCTCCAGGCTTCTATTTAGTGAATAAATACTTCATTAGCTGCGCACAACAAAGAATATAGGTGTTCTACAAGCAGCCTGTAGAAGTCACTAAAATAACAGCAGCATGAAACCCTGAGGAAGGCCAATGGGGAATCTGGTTTCTAGAGCGGCCACATTATGTGATTTAACATGTTCCTTAGGAGACACACAAAGAAACAGGTAAGTATGGCCTGTACATGCACAAAAAAAGTCAATTGAAACAGTCTCTAAGGAAGCCCAGATTTCCTGGGAAAAGACTTTAAAATTGCCTACTACAGATATGTTTAAAGAACACCATCTAAATAACAAAATAAGTATGAAAACAATATCCCAGCAAATAGAGACTATCAATAAAGCGATAGAATTTATTTTTTTTAAGAACCAAATAAATATTTAATAGTTGAAAATATAACTTGAGTTTCAGATGAATCATCAGATTTAACATCGTATTTGAGTGAAGAGAACAAAGAATTTCAAGATAGGGCAATTGAGATTTATCGTATCTGCAGAACAGAAACTAAGAGTGAAAAAAATTAACAGAGACGGGGAGGATGCCACCATATACGTAATAGGAGTCCAAAAGAGAAGAGAGAAAACAGTAAAATGATTGTCTTAAGAAATTAAGGCCCAAAACTCCTTAAATTGTATGGCAAACAATGTATATGTTTAAGATGCTCAACAATATGGAGAATGTGGTTTCTTGTGGAGGTGATGAAAAGGTTCTGAAATTGGATAATGATGATTGCACAACTGTAATAATATGCTAAAAACTTTTGAATCATTCCCTATGAATTGTGTCTTAGAAAAGCTACTTTATTAAAAATGAAAAGGATATTATTTATATCATGATGGAAAGATCTCCAAAATACATTGTAAAGGAAAGAATGTGTCAGTGTATCTAATATGTCACTTTTTATAAAGAAGGAGGGAAATAAAAATTTGTAGATGGATCTTACATTTAAAAATATTGTAAGGATTTATAGGAACTAACAAGGATGGTTACCCACAGGGCTGGAAGTTAGGTGATGATCATGCTGTACAGAGATACGTATAGAAGTGATACTTCTATCTGTATCTCACTTTATAGTGATTATTTTAAACTACATGTATGGATGATTTTTTTAAAGTCTACATTCTTGTATGGAATCAATGGAGAATCTAGTAGGGGAAATAGGCTATAAATAAGTAATATATAAATATTGTAAAGGGTTTTAATTTTTTTCATAAATTAATATTTATGTATATGGTCCAATATATAGCAGATAAGGAGCATTTGATGGACACAGGCAATAGTGTGGTGAAGGTCTGGGATGGGTGATGCCTTCTTGTTTACAGGAACAGGCTCTGGGTTTGACTTGGGGACCCCATTTCCTAGCCCGTAATCTAGAGCATTGCTTAGTGGTGGGAGGAATAAATGTATTCTAATTCTTAACAATAAGAATATATCTACCTTTGTTCTGTCACTGAGAGCAGCCTTTTCTTGTGTCATAAGAACAGATAGTGCCTGACTTCTATGCTTGTGGTGGCAACATAGATACCTTTTAGGAAATTAAGTTTCAGCACTGAAGCAAAAATTTCTGAAATAGGAAGGGGTTTTTGTTTGTTTTTGTTCGTGCTGTGTTTTTTGTTTTGTTTTTGTTTTTGTTTTGTTTTGGTTTTTTTTAGGAGAGAGTGGCTGTTAAAACTTATAGCTTAAAGAGGAAACCATTTGCCTGGGTACATAGTACCTTACATTCCACATCTTTGCTACTTGCTGTGTTGCCCTCAGGCATAGTGGGAAAGAACACTAAAAAGGAATTGGATCAAGATTTTTGCATGGACATGCTAAACCTTAGAGAAAAACTTACTGGGTCTTGGTTTCTCTTAACAGCTTTGGTGCCCCCTTCTACAATATGAAGAGATTGGTTTAGAGGTGGTACGTTAGATCCCTTCTAGCTCTAAAGAAGCATTCCAGGGGTTCCGGTAGGAACAGACTTCTACACATGCTTATTAAAGCAGAAACTTTGGGTCACTTTTCTGAAAAACATTACTTTGAGAAATGTCAGTGTATAACTTTTGCACATGTTTCTCCTTCAGGTACTGAGATGGATCTCGTCCTCAGTGCTGCAGATCATTATGTTTTCACACCATACATATATCCAGCCACATGGCCAGAGGACAACTTCTTTCGACAAACTATCAGTCTCCTGATTGTGACAAATCTTGGGGCTTATATCCTTTATTTTGTCTTTGCAACACTCAGCTATTATTTTATCTTTGATCATTCTTTAATGAAACATCCGCAGTTTTTAAAGGTGAGTGATTTACTTACCTATTTTAACTACTGTTAGACTAAAAAGAAAACACAAAATGATGAACTTGTAAGCTATTCAGGTTAAATTGGTTATAAGCATTAAGTAAAGTTTTTGAAACCAGCACCAGATGGTTTATGTTTTTAGTAGGGCTAATCCATCTCCCTTAATTTAAGTCCAACTTTTTTTTTTTAACTAAAAGCCTGGTACTTTGTAACTTTAGTTACAAGGAATTTTTTTTTAGTCTTAGCTGGTTTGGCTCAGTGGATACCACATCAGCTTGTGGACTGAAGGGTTCTGGGTTCAATAATAGTCAAGGGCACATACAAAGGTTGCAGGATCAATCCCCAGAAGGGAGTGTGCAAGAAGCAGCCGGTCAGTGATTTCTCTCATTTTGATGTTTTTATCTCTCTCTCCATCTCACTTCCTCTCTGAAGTCAATAAAAAAATTTTTTTTTTTAAAAAAAAGAATTTCTTAATGAACCTCTAGCTAAGCTCACTAAAAAGCAAAGGGAGAGAATTCAAATAAACAAAATCAGAAATGAAAGAGGTGAAATAACAAACAGGCCCCAATGAAATATGAAGGATTGTTAAAAAATACTATGAACAACTCTATTCCAACAAACTGGACAACCTGGAAGAAATGGACATATTCCTAGAAAAATAACCTTCAAAAACTCAATCAAGAAGAATCTAAACATCTCAATAGATCACTAACTATGGAAGAAATTGAAGCAGTCATCAAAAAGCTTTCAGCAAACAAAAGCCTGGGGCCAGACGGCTACACAGGAGAGTTTTACCAAACATTCAAGGAAGAATTAAAACTATACCTCCATCACCCTTATACCAAAACCAGATAAAGACAACACAATGAAAGAGAATTACAGGCCAATATCTCTCATGAACATAGATGACAAAATCCTCAACAAAATTCTAGCAGATCAGATCCAGCAATACATCAGAAAGATCATACACCATGACCAAGTAGGATTTATCCCAGGAATGCAAGGATGGTATAATATCCGCAAATCAACAAATGTGATAAACAAATTGAGAGAGAAAAATCACAGTCATATCAAAAAGTATTTGACAAAAATCCAACACCCTTTCTTGATAAAAACTCTCAACAAGGTGGGAATAGAAGGATCATACCTCAACATTAATAAAAGCCATATATGATAAACCCACAACTAACATCATACTCAATAGGCAAAACTAAAACCATTTCCCCTAAACAGGAACAAGACAGGGATGCCCTCTCTCACCACTCCTGTTCGACATAGTATTGGAAGTATTAGCCATTGCAATTAGACAAGAAGAAGAAATAAAAGTCATCCAAATTGGAAAAGAAGAAGTAAAGCTGTCCTTATTTGCAGATGACATGATATGGTACATAAAAAACCTGAAAGATTCCATCAAAAAATTGATAGATTTAATAAATGAATTTGGCAATGTAACAGGATACAAAATTAATGCCCAGAAATCTATGGCATTTTTATACACTAGTAGTGAACTTCCAGAAAGAGAGACTAAAAAGGCAATCCCATTTACCATCGCACCCAAAAATTAAGATACCTAGGAATAAACTTAACTACAGGTAAAATACCTATATGTAGAAAACTACAGGACACTGAAAAAAACAGATAGAGGAAGACATAAATAAATGGAAGAGCATACCATGCTCATGGATTGGGAGAATCAACATCATTAAAATGTCCATACTACCCAAAGCAATCTATAGATTCAATGCACTCCCCATTAAAATACCAATGGCATATTTCACAGACATAGAAAGAACTCTCCAAAAATTCATCTGGAATAAAAAAAGATCCCGAATAGCCACAGCAATCCTGAGAAAGAAGAATAAAGTAGGTGGGATTTCAATACCAGATTTCAAGCTGTATTACAAAGCCACTGTTCACAAAACAGCCTGGTACTGGCACAAGAACAGACATATGGACCAATGGAATAGAATGGAGAATCCAGATATTGACCCAAACCACTATGCTCAATATTTGACAAAGGAGGCATGAACATACAATGGAGTCAAGACAGTCTCTTCAATAAATAGTGTTGGGGAAATAGGACAGATAATGCAAAAAAATGAAACTAGACCACCAATTTACACCATACACAAAAATAAACTCAAAATGGATACAGGACTTAAAAAAAAGATGGAAAACCATAAAAATACTAGAGGAATCCACAGGCAGCACAATCTCAGACATGCCGAAAGAACTTCTTCACTGATACTGCTCCTAGGGCAATGAAAGCTCAAGAGAAAATAAACAAATGGGACTACATCAAAATAAGCTTTTTCACAGCAAAAGAAACCATCAACAAAACAATAAGAAAGTCCACTGTATGGGAGAACATATTTGCAAATGTTATCACTGATAATGGTTTAATCTCCAACATCTACAGCCAACTTATACAACTGAATAAAAGGAAATAAATGATCCAATAAAAAAAATAGGCAACTAACCTAAATAGAATCTTTTCGAAAGAAGACGGAAGGCCAAGAGACACATGAAAACATGCTCAAAGTCATTAATTATGCAAGAGATGCAAATCAAAATGACAATGTGATACCATCTTACACCTGTCAGAATGCCAATCATCAACAAATCAACAAACGTGTTGGCGAGGATGCGGAGAAAAAGGAACCCTTGTGCACTGTTGGTGGGAATGCAGACTGGTGCAGCCACTGTGGAGAACAGTATGGAGTTTCCTCAAAAAACTAAAAATGGAACTCCCCTTTGGCCCAGTAATCCCACTCTTAGGAAACTAGAAATATCCATCAGAAAGGATATATGCACCCCTATGTTCATAGCAGCACAATTTACAATAGCTAAAATTTGGAAACAGCCTAGATGCCCTTCAGCAGAGGAGTGGATCAGAAAACTGTGGTACATCTACACAATGGAATACTATGTTGCCATAAAAAAGAAGGAATTCTTACCATTTGCAGCAACCTGGATGGAACTGGAGGGCATTATGATAAGTGAAATAAGCCAGTCAATGAAAGAAAAATATCTCATGGTCTCACTCACTTATGGATAATAAAGAACATTATAAACTGATAAACAAAAAGATAGATACAGAGTCAGTAAAGCATCACACAGACTGTCAAACTACAGTGGGAACATTAGGGAGAGGTGGGGTAGATAAGAAGTCAACCAGAGTACTTGTATGCATGCATATAAGCACAACCAATAGACACAAGACACTTGGGGGTTAGAGCATGCATGGGAATGGGGCGGGGGGCTAAGTGGAAAGATACATACACATGTAACACAATTTAAATAAAGATAAATAAAAATTGCTCTGTTAATAGTGATAGATAAATGCACATATGTATGTAGTTGTTTTTGTATTTGACTCACAACTGAAATAAATTTTGCTCTGTATATTTTTCTTTTTTTTAATTAAATCTTTATTATTCAGATTATTACACTTGTTTCTCTTTTTTCCCCTCCATAGCACCCCTCCACCCAGCTCCCACCCCTCTCTCTGCCCTTAGCTCCCTCCCATTGATCTCATCCATATGTGTATGATTTTTGTCCAGTCTCTCCCTGTACACCCCTCAGCCCTTTCCCCCTGAGAATTATCAGTCCACTCCCTTTCTGTGCCCTGATTCTATTATATTCACCAGTTTATTCTGTTGATCAAATTTTTAACTCACTTAATTTTTAGATTCACTTGTTGATAGATATGTATTTGTTGTTCATAATTTCTTTTCTTCTACCTTTTTCTTCTTCCTCTTCTAAAAGAGTACCTTTCAGCATTTCATATAATACTGGTTTGGAGTTGATGAACTCCTTTAGCTTTTTCTTATCTGTGAAGCTCTTTATCTGCCCTTCAATTCTGAATGTTAGCTTTGCTGGATAGATTATTCTTGGTTGTAGGTTCTTGCTATTCATCACGTTGAATATTTCTTGCCACTCCCATCTGGCCTGCATCGTTTCTGTTGAGAAATCAGTTGACAGTCGTATGGGTGCTCCCTTGTAGGTAATAAACTGTTTTTCTCTTGCTGCTTTTAATATTCTCTCTTTCTCTTTTGCTCTTGGTATTTTAATTATGATGTGTCTTGGTGTGGTCCTCTAGATTCCTTTTATATAGGGTTCTGTGTGCTTCCTGGACTTGTAAGTCTATTTCTTTTACCAGATGTGGGAAGTTTTCAGTCATTATTTCTTTAAATAGGTTTTCAGTATCTTGCTCTCTCTCTTCTTCTGGCACCCCCACAATTTTGATGTTGGTACGCTTGAAACTGTCCCAGAGTCTCCTTACATTATGTTCACATTTTTGGATTCTTTTCTCTTCTTGCTTTTCCAGTTGAATGTTGTCTGCTTCTTTATATTTCAAATTTTTGACTTGATTCTTGCCTTTCTCTAGTCTGCTGTTAGGACTCTGTATAATATTTTTTATTTCAGTCAGTGTATGTTTAATTTCTATTTGGTCCTTTATCATCTTTAGTTGGACCTTTTCCATCTCTAGTTGGCTCTTTTGCATCTCTAGTTGGTCCTTTTTCATCTCCTCTTGGCTCTCGCTAAATTTGTCCATCTTTTCTAGCATATTCTTGAAAAACCTTATAAGCGTGGTTTTGAACTCTATATCCAGTCGTTTTTTTTCCTCCATTTCTTTCGTTTGTGATCCCTTCCCTTGTCTCGGCATTTTCACTATGCCGGGGAAACTTCTGTGTTGGATTCAGCCTTATGAACCAGACGCAAAACCGAAGAAGCCTCTATTGAGCTTGGGATGGGTAGAGTCTCAGGGCTTAAGGGACCGCCTTGCCTTGCAGTCGGCCCCGCCCTCCACGGCCCCTGAGTCTCACTTGACTGGGTAATCGCTGGAGTGGTCCTTGTGCTCGCGCGCACCCGCAGTGCCTCTAACCGCTGCCTTTCCGGCTTCCCTGTGCACCAGGACCACACGAGTCTAGGTCCCCAGGGTTTCGCCCGAAACAGGGGCCCAGTGGACTCAGAAGTGGCACAGTTGGGAGGGTCTGCCTCCCGCCTACTCGCGAAAGCCAGCGGCACAATCAGCAATCTGTCCTCCGCGCAGCACTGTGCACATACGCGACCAGACTTGATTTTTTGGGACTCCCCTAAATTTCCGTGCACCTCTCCCTTTTCACAGTCCAAACTCCCCCCGTATGAGTTTCGGCTGGATCTGGGGTTTAGTGTCGTAAGATAAGGGGTTCAATGCCATTGGGAGTCTTCGTTTCCCTCCCGCCAGAGAAAGCCAGCCAGATCCTCTGGCACCCGCTCTCTCAGTGCGCACGTCTCTGTACCTCAGCTTTTTGCAGCTCCTCTGGGTTTCTGTGAGCCCCTCTCTTTCCTTCTAGCTGTAGAACTTACACTCGGCCAGCTTTCCTGTGGTTCTGGATGATGTCTGTTCTGTCTTTTAGTTGTAGTTTTGAAATTGTTGTGCGAGGCAGCAGTGTAGGTGTTTACCTATGCTGCCATCTTGGATTCTCCCCTGTATATTTTTCTTTAGAGTATCCAAACACAGTAATTTTAGGTTAGTTTATAATCATTTTTGTTTTAGTTATTTGTATTTGTCAAATACAAATCTCAAATACAAGTCTCCAAAAACTGAGGAAAAAGGCGATTGTGGGAGAAATAATTATTCAGTAAAATAAAATTTAGATTACAGATTTTGGTGGAAGGAGAATAAGCTCGAGAACGTAAAATATATATTGTTCTTGCTCAGTGCAAAAGGAATTTTTTCTTAAATGCCCATTCCCACGTATTAACATTTCAATAGAAGCATTTTGGGAATTGGCTTGTTCACATAAAAGAGGTTCTCGGCCAGCTGGTGTTGCTCAGTAGTTAAGCATTTACCTAGAAATCAAGAGGATGGTTCAATTCCCCATCAGGACACATGACCCAGTTGGGCTCAATTCCCAGTAGGGAGCATACAAGAGGTGGCCAATCGATGATGTTTCTCTCATTGATGTTTCTATTTCTCTATTCTTCTCCCTTTTTCAAAAAATCAGTAAAAACGTATTTTATAAAAAAAATAAAAGAGATTCTAAAAATCCAACCCCAAACAGTTCTGTGATAGTGTTGCTTAATGAGCAGTGATTTTTAAGTATTGGAAATGTCATTTTCAGAACCAAGTCTATCGAGAGATCATGTTCACAGTCCAGGCATTGCCGTGGATAAGCATTCCCACTGTCTTGCTGTTCCTGCTGGAGCTGCGAGGTTACAGCAAGTTATATGATGACATAGGAGGCTTTCCAAATGGTAAGTGCATAGCCAAGTCAGCCCAACCTGGTGTTTCTAAAGAATCTAATCTGCCTCTTCCTTCTTTTAAAATAATTAGAAAGCCCTGGCCAGTTTGGCTTAGTGGATAAGAGTGTTGGCCTGTGGACTGAAGGGTCTGGGTTCATTTCCGGTCAAGAGCACATGCCCGGGTTGTGGGCTTGATTCCCAGCAAGGAATATGCAGGACGCAGCTGATCAATGATTCTCTCGCATCATTGATGCTTCTATCTCTCCCTCTCCCTTCCTCTCTGGAATCAATAAAAATATAAAATAATTAGAAATTGCTCAGTTTTTAATATTTGTTAATATTATTTTATTTTATGCATTTATGTCTTGCCACATAATGTGCATTTATTTAAGTTTATCTGTCAATTTTAAATCTTTGTTTTAGATGAAATTGTGCCTGGGGAAAGATTGGCATGATCAGGTATATAAGTCTTTGCATTTGCTTCCCTGTGTTGAATTCAAACTTCTAAAAAAAATAACTCAGATAATACATGACAATTATGGAAAAATCAGAAAATACACATTTTAAAAAATCAATTATTTTTCTACTAGAAACTGCAAATCTTCTGACATATACCCTTTATCCTTGTATACTTCATTATTTACATTATAAAAATGAAACTTCACTATGCATACTGATTTGGAGTCAATTTTTTTGCTGTTAACAATATCTATGCCCATATTGTTATGCCTGTAAGTATTAGCATTTTCTAGTGTTAGTTATAGTTTCTCATTCTGTAGATACCCATATTTTATTTACATGAACTCTGATTTTAGACCTTTAGAGTGTTTCTTTTTGTCTATTATAAACAGTCCTATAGTGACTAAGCTCACTTTTTGTGAAATTCTGAAATTATTCCATCAAGAGATATTTCTAGTGTCTAGTATTAAACAGTAAGAATATAGTTAATGTTTATTGAGTGTATCAACTACAGTTTTAAGCTTTCACGTGTCTTAGTTCATTTTATAATACATAAATTCTATGAGGTAGACACTGTTATTCTTCTGCTTTGTAGGTGAGGAAATGGAGTTTGCAGAGCATTTTAGTGACTTTCCCAGGTTTCTCCACAAAGAAGGGTGGGTCAGCCCCAGCCTGGGTTCTAAGTAAGGACGGGTTGGCTAAGGCAGGGAACGGAAATCACACGTCAGAGGGTGGCTTGATGAGGCTGTGAGAAGTGATGGGATTGTGAGGGAAAATCAACAGAGGAAGGGCATTCTGGACACATGGGAAAGCATGAGCAACTGGACAACGATAAGACTTCCGAGATGTTGAGAGGACATTGAGTAACTCAGTCTGGTTAGTCAGGGATAGATAGGTCAGAACAATCAGAAAGGGCTGGATTATGGAGTAAATGCTCAGTTTGAAGTATTTAGTGAAAAATAAGATTCTACCAGGGAGATCATGTATAAAGACATGTTTATAATAAAGGGAGATTATTAAATAGAATTATTCTCAGAGATTTAAATAATACTGATGCTTCAGGATTATCTTTTTTCTGTCTCATAAATAGCTTAATAGTATAATTAAAGATTTTAGGTGGGGCATTTCCAAGTTTTTACATGAAGAAAAGGAGGAAATGAGCAGATTCCAGAGAGTCAAAGGAGATGAATTTATAATGTGTTTAATTGGCCAAAACAGATAGTTTGTAATATTTGAGTCTAGGTTCATACTTTGCATTTAGACATGTAAAAATGCTAAGCCTAGAAACTGTTGATTCCACTGTGCATTTTTCTCTCTTCTAGGCTGGTTTCAGCTCATCATTAGTATACTGTCCTTCCTCTTTTTCACTGACATGCTGATCTACTGGATCCACAGAGGCCTGCATCATAGACTTGTGTATAAGGTAGATCATTATTAGGGAAAGAAAACCATAGTATATATGAATATATATCAAACTGAATCTCATAGATACAGACAACAGGATGGTGGTTACCAGAGGCTAGAGGGAAGGCAGGTAGTAAAGGGTAATTGGGGGACAAATGCATGATGACAGAAGATGCTGTGACTAGGTAGTGGGCATACCATGTTATATACAGAGCACGTGTGTTAGAATTGTACTCTTCAAACCTAAATGGCCCTGTTAACCAATATCACTCCAATAAATTTAATTTTAAAAAACAGAAATCACCCTAACCGGTTTGGCTCAGTGGATGGAGCATCGGCCTGCAGACTGAAGAGTCTCAGGTTCAATTCCAGTGAAGGGCACATGCCCAGATTGCAGGCTCAATCCCTAGTAGGGGGCATGCAGGAAGCAGCTGATCATGAGTCTCTCTCATTATTGATGTTTCTATCTCTCCCTCTCCCTTCCTCTCTGAAATCAGTAAATATTTTTTTTAAAAAGAAATCTTGTAAAAGGGTAGAATGACCAAATAGAAATATGCCTGAGGTCAATAATCTGATGTGGCTTATATATATAAAAAAAAAAAATCCTGTCCTAACCACTTTAGCTCAGTGCATAGAGCCTTGGCCTGAGGACTGAAGGGTCCCGAGTTAGATTCCTGCCAAGGGCACATGCCCAAGTTGCAGGCTTGATCCCCAGTAGATGGCATGCAGGAGGCAGCCGGTCAGTGATTCTCTCTCATCATTGATGTTTCTACCTCTCTCTTCCTCTCTAAAATCAATATATAAATATATATTTTTTTAAATAATCCTATGCCTGACCTGATTTGTTGTTTTAATCAATGAATCTCACCACTCAGGATCCTTGTGTAAAATTTAAAGAATAATTTGAACTTCTTGATTCTGGGTCAGTCTCATTGGATACCCTTAGTCCAGACTGGCACCCTTCAGGCTAGGCTAACTGGGATCAGGATTAGGAGGGAGGAGGGAGTTACCAGGTTCCCAACTGACGTTCTCACTGAATTTTATTGCTCAGTTGAACAGAACTATAGATTCTTCTGATATAGATATAGATTGACCACTGATACAGATTGAATTTTATTGACTGAATTGTGATTTGCCACATACCTCATTCTATCTAAAATCCTACAGCAAGTGTTGCATTCTAGCAGTATTTTCAAAGAGGGTCCCCAGACCACCTGTGTCCTTTTTAAAAATTGATATCTGGCTTCTACTCTATACTTAATCCAATGCAGTCTTGGAACTAGAACTCAGGTATCACTTTTATCAGACTTCTTAGATGATACTTAGATACTCTTTAGTTGTTGACAGTTGGAATATGACTGCGCATCTGGAGAGAAGCCATGATGAGGGTTCCTGGTTCTGGGAGGAATGCAGTGTGGAGAGCCATACAGTGGGGTGTAGGGCAAGCTGAGGTGATAAAAAAAAATCGTATACATTTCAGCAGTTTGCGATTATAAATTAGTTCTCTATTTCCAAGAATTTCCTCTAATAACTGTAAATATCTAAGTAACCATAGTGATGAAAATACCAGGTATATTTTGTTTGTAATTTTTATGAGTCTGGAGTGTTGGTGCTAAAATTTCACTGGAGGGTAAAGAAGGAAGGCATATTATAAAGTGATTCTGCTAATTTTGAAGGGTTTTTTTTAGTTAAGTCTTCTCCAGAGCACGAGTATGACAAGCTAAGCTGAGTGTTGACCTCGGTGAAGTCTGAGTGTTGATGGTGTTCTTTTCTTCTGCAGCACATCCATAAACCTCATCACATCTGGAAGATTCCTACTCCATTTGCAAGTCATGCTTTTCACCCTGTGGATGGCTTCCTTCAAAGTCTGCCTTACCACATATATCCTTTCATCTTTCCACTGCACAAGGTGGTTTACTTAGGTCTGTACATCCTGGTCAATATCTGGACAATTTCCATTCATGATGGTGACTTTCGTGTCCCCCAAATCTTAAGGCCATTTATTAATGGCTCAGCTCATCATACAGATCACCACATGTTCTTCGACTACAACTATGGACAGTACTTCACATTATGGGATAGGATTGGAGGCTCCTTCAAAAACCCTTCCTCCTTCGAAGGGTCGGGACCACTCAGTTATGTGAAGAAGATGATGGAAGAAAAGTGCAGCAGCCATGCAGGGAGCGCTCGCCAAGAGGGAAAGTCACTCCTTGGAGAATTTACAAAGACTGAGTAGGTTATCAGGTATTTTTAATAAGAAAAATACGCTATCCAGCCAAGAGACTAGCAGGTAGACAGTATCCTTTGAAATCAACATGTGGTGCTGCTGAGAAATGACCCCAGTTGGTGAGTCAAGGCAAGACTCTGTGAGCATCACTATCTTATTAGCCTCATGCCAGAACTCCTGATGTGAGTCTAAGGTACAGTGTGTGTTTTTCTAGGCAGCAGAGTTATCTGTATCGTCTCAATAACCATTTTTAAAGGAGAGAAAATAAATTATTGAGGGGATTAGGTTATGTTTTTTTGCCTTAATCTATCATAATCATTAAGAAAAATCCATTGTGCTTAAAATACCAAGGCAGCACCATGACAACGAAATGCTAATATAGAGATGGTTCCTTGTTTCGGGAATGGGTTTCTCTGGTTTCGGTGTGATTTGTTCACACATCAGTGTGGGAAACTAGACTGATACTGCATATTAGCAGCTTTGTAAATGGCCTCATTAAATCAGGGTAATTAGGGCACCACTTCTTACACACAGGAAGCTTCTTTAGGCACCTTGTTAAATAATACATTTTACTGACAAATAAATAAATTTGAATTAAAAAATAATTCATCCTATCATGATTTAATCCAGATCTGAGATTATTTAAAGATTTTGATGGGTTTTATTCAAAACTACTATTTAATAGTATAAAAATATATGAGCCGGAATACGTAGTATTTCCTCCTTATACATGGGGATACATTCCAAGACCTCCTGTGGGTGCATAAAACTATAGATATTTCCAAACCACATATATGTATATATGTTATATTTTTTCTATACATACAAAGCTATGATGAAGTTTAATTTATAAATTAGGCACAACAATAGCTGATAAACTATGGTAATTAGGAAATTAGATGCTCAAATAATATATTTGACATTACTGACTTTTAAATTAAGTTGATGCACTTTTTTGTTCAATGTATTCTGAAGAAAATGAAATGTAAAGTATCCTTTTTATGAAAATATTACAGAAGGCTCTTCAACATTTAAAGATAATGATTATTAGTAATAAAATATGAAGTTTTTCATATGATTTATGGGAAAGTAACAAGATCTTCAGCCAGAATTTTCTAATTTCTATCACAACCCAGAAATTACAAAAAATCACAAGACAAAATTGGTTCAGTTTGAAATATGAGTGGCATTGGTTATGCTGTATTAATTTTGCAAAATCAAGTCTCTAGTGGAACTATCATTCATTTTGGCTGGATGCACTGCACTTTTAACGTTTCAATGTCACAAATGTATAATTTTCTATAATCAGGAATAATTGCCAAATATTTAGGCCTAATACTGAAGATTAGTTTTGAAATATTAATCTCCCCTCACTTTTTCTCACTTCCTCTGCAAAAGATTTAACTAATAATTTCATAAATGTTGTGTATTGTAACAAATATATTAGAGAAACATGGTTTGCTAAGACACTTAAAATCAATTTATTTAAAATCAATAAAAGATTATTATGACTGTTAAACT
Organism: Lasiurus cinereus; assembly: GCA_011751065.1. NCBI lineage: Eukaryota > Metazoa > Chordata > Mammalia > Chiroptera > Vespertilionidae > Lasiurus > Lasiurus cinereus. Next base: position 4,871,000 of record JAAGEH010000417.1, on the reverse strand, counting down.
GTAACACAAATATTGCAACAGCACAGAGTATTCTTTGTACAATTTTGTATTAATTTGAAACCACAGAAATGATTGGATTGTCAGAACTGTTTTAAAGTGTCCTCAAATGCTCATTGTCAAGAGGAGAAAAAGAGAACCTAATTCTCTTTATGTTTCACATTTGTATTAGATTTGAGTGGGTAAGCACTCTTATTTTATGAGACTCGTCATAACAATGCTTGGGATCCACATGAATTGTTTTTCCTCTTTGAATCGCCGTTAAAATGTTTAGATTAAATACACAAATGCACTAATTTTTTTAACTGGTAAATGTATCTGAGTGCTCTTCACTAACTATCCCCAACTCCCAGGATTCTGTTTCCCCAAGAAAAAGAAGGAAAGTTTGAAGTAAATTTTGTTCCCTAATGATAATGGGAGCTAAAATTTATGGAGTTTTTACTCTTGATCAGACACTGATATAAATGCTTGGAAACGGACCGAGCGGTGCAGCTTTTCCAAGGTTACACCTCTCATGCAGTTCAGTGAGCAGCCTCTACAGTTACCTGAGGCTCTTTCCATCTTGGGAGGCCACCTGCTGTCCGTCTGCCCTCTCTGTTCAAGGAGCCCAGAAGAGAGGGGGACATGGAACATGTCTATGTCAGGCCTGGAAGTTAGGCATGTCCCTCACGTGTTCCTGTGGACAGAACTCCGTCACGTGGCCCATCTATCTGAGATTCAGAGACGTGGGTCGTCAGTTTCTTGAACAGTGAGCCAGTTTGATAAGCTCATATAACTCCCCTTTTTTAGAGGATTCAAATAAAGGTACCAAGAGAATGCACTCAAGCTATCCCAAGTTATTCTTGCCCTAGTTGTCTTCACATCCGTAATTCCGTAACTCCAGAGTATTAACGTTTCCTCTAGATTTTATTCCTGTGCCGCTAATAGGAAAGAAAGGAATACTCTAGAAAGAGGAAGCTTCCTCAAAGGTAATCTAACTAGTCTCTGCACTCCCACCGCCCCTTTTTTTTAATCCTCACGGAATGATGTGCTTTATTGATTCCTAGAGAGCAAACATCAATCAGTTGACTCGCCCATGCGCCCTGAATGGGGATCAAAACTACACCTAAGTATGTGCCTTCACCAGGAATCGAACCCACAACCCTTTTTGATGTGCAGGATAACATTCCAACCAACTAAGCCACACAGCCAGGACTCACCCTTTTCCTTAAAGTCTAGTCTTAAGTACTAGTGTGCTGAGCAGTCCTAACCGCTTTTGTACACTGCCATCACATCCTCCTGTTCTCCAGTAAAGGGTTTCAGAGAAGATTCTTGGAAGTGAGGATCTAAATTCCCACAAGAAGGGGAAGTCAAGATTATATTTTTCATGTTTATGTTAAAACTTGAAAAATGGATGGAAGTGGTACAAAACTCAGAAGCCTTTGCTGACTCCTCATCGGTGTCTGTCACTCGCGCTTGTCAGATGCTGTGGCCTGCCTTCTCGTCCCCTGGCACATGCTTCTTTTCCTCGGTCTTCAGGAAGTCAGAACTCCCAAGTTCAGTTCTTGAGACCTGGTTTACAATGCAGACTGGTGTTTATATAGATAGAGATGGTGTCTGGGAGGAAGACGGAAACTGGGAGACACATCAGAACAGATACATTTGTGATTAACTCATGAGGAAAAGTTTGAGACCGTGAGACATATTGCCAATGAGTGCATGAAAAGACCATGTCCAAGAAGACCCACTGCAGGGGTGAAGAACTTCTCTGGCTTGTTTTCTAACTTCAGATTCACAGCCCTTGCCGGGCTGTCTGGCAGCATTCGCTGCTTTCTGTCGTGCTGCTATTTATTCTAGACTCTAAATTCCTTCCAAGTAGAGATCACACGTGAATCCCGTGTCTTTCCAGAATGCCCGACCTGGATGAGGCTCAAGAAATACTCTGCTGAATGAAGGAGTGGAAATGCCACACTCTCCCATAAATTTTAACCCCTTTGTCAAACAGCGAGGTACAAACCTTTCAGACACTGTCTTTTAGCCAACAATTAGTTTCTCATTTGTTCATTAGCTGACATTGGCTGTGTGCTTGGGGGAGTCCCAGAGAGAGCTTCAGGGAATGAAGAGGTCATGCAGCAAAATCGCCATCTTTCATTTCCTGGCTCAGAGTCACGCCTTCCTCTGGAAGCGAGCCGTCCAGTACCTGGGATTCAGACCATATGTGACTGTGATGTGAGTACTGATTCGAGGAGAGTGAAATGGGGTTATTACATAAACTAGCTCTAGTGCAGGAAGATCCTCACAGGTATTGGTTGCTTCCATCAAGAAGTTACAAGCCTGGCAGGGTAATCTGTAGCTTCAGGTGGAGCCTAATTCATCTCAGAGGAATTGTAGAAGCTGAGAGCTTTGGAGTGAAACAGTTTTGAATTGTGGCTCTGCCTCTTGGCCGACTGCATGGCCTTGGTTTCTCCATCTGTAAACTGATGAAAATACTTCCTACCTAGTAAGTTAGAAACGAATGTAATCGGAGGTTCTCATTCATGGAAGTTTGCTCATGTCTCCAGGTTTAATGGTTATTGTTAAGCCGATGATATGTCCTGCATAGGAATCAGTTGCAGGGAGAGCAGAGCCCCAGAGAGGACCTGAGGTAGCTGTGGAATAGGTGGAAGTCACACACCTTCTCCCACGCTAAACCGAGTTCACAGCTAAAGAAAGCCATCGCCTGGCTGAGTAAGTGAAGGACGCTGAATGGGAGATTGTGCCCAAGGATTTGTAGGAGAAACAGCCCAGAGACTGGGAGGGTAGACATGGAGGGGCTGCCTGTGCACCCACATGTGGTGGCTGAGAAGCTAGAAGTATATCTCCGCTGCAAGGGCCCCCTCTTAGGAGTGTGGGGTTTCAATCCCAGAACTCCCACACCAGAGCCCCAGGGCCGGGAGGAGGAGTCTGCAGAGTGTCTGGCAGTGAGTCCCTGGGACTCTGTGCCCGGAGAGAGGAGGAGCCCCTGAAACTGCAGCCCAGGAGCAGGTTGCGGGGCCACCTGGAGCGCTGGTGGAGGGAAGGGGGTGGCATAGGGATGCCATGATGATCTGAGAGAGATGTGGCTCCAGAGGGATCTGGAGGTCCGGCTGCTGAGGTCCTATCCTGGGTCAGCATCCCTCACGCCTACGGGATCCCTCAGTGCTACCTCCCAAGGCTGGCTCTCCTACTTAACAGCACCTCCTGGGCGTGCACTAGCAGGGACTCCACATAAGGTGGCGCCACCATGCCAAGCTCCACTCTGGCAGAAAGGACTATTTGTCTATCAACAGCGCCCTGCGCTGTGCTCTTTTCCTGGAGAAACTATTGGCAGACTCCCAGATGGTCCTTGAACTGTTACCTTGAAACGGGGGCACCCCCCCTTTGGGTTCAGCAGGTGCCATTCCCATGGAAAACCCCTCTGCAGACCTGCACCACCCCCAGTGGAAATGCTAATTCCCACTTGCCCTGCCCAGCTGGGCTCAGCTTAGGGGAGGAACTTGGCCTTGCTCAGAGGTGGGACATTCATTCAGAGAACATCTCTCCCAGAGGCTGCAGGGAGGCCCCCAGCAGGCACGGCTATAGGGCTGAGGGGAGGCATGCAGCTCGTTTTGGCCCTAGCCCAGCCAGTGCCACTCCAATGGAGGGCCTTCTTCATCTCTGCCTAAGTCCTGGTGACCTCAGTGACCTTGCCTGCTGAGCTGGCTGCTGCAGAGGGGACAGTCGGCTGTGCCCAACATGAGCCTGAGATGCACTCCTCCTGGAGGAACTGGCATTGCAGGCTCTGTTGCTCAGCCAAGGGGCTGCATTCTCCCCACTGAGTGCCTGACTGTGCTGCTGGGAAGTCCTGTCTTCCCAGCCCAGCTGCCCCGCCCTACTGAGCTTGAGCCATGTGTAAGGGTCAGTGGGCCTGGCCAGTGTGGCCCGCTCTGCAACCTTTCTGCATAAGACTCTGGGAAGTCCAGGCAACGTCAAGGGGAGGAGCTGATAGGTTGTGGACCTCAGGAGCCTTGGGCTTTTCATCTGCTCCACCTCAGAGCTTTAGGAAGCCAGTCCTGGGACATGGCCTGGCCTCCCACACACACTCCACGCCCAGTAGACAGCCACAATGAGCCAATAGTGTGGTGGCTCCAGATGGGTAGCCCAAGGCTGGTTACACACAACATCTGACATCGAACTCCACTGGAGTCCTGGCCAACACAACCAGTGGTGGGCTTCCACCCACACCAGAGCTCAATCCAACTAGCCACACAAATGGCACAGACAAAAAGGGGATACAGAAGCCATGAGACCCTGCTGGAACCACTCTGTCTCAGGGGGCAGCCCTGAAACAGCAGCTCACACATGGTGAGTGAGGTCTGTCCAAATAATCAGGCCGCCTGAAGGTTAATACCCACCAAGCGACCAGCAGCATTTGGACACATGACTCACATGGGAATTACTTCTGGAGCACCTGGCTCAAAGGTTTAGAAGATTGTGCCCCTGAGACCCACAAGACACCTGCATCAGAAACCCTCGTAACAAGCTTGGGAGTCAGAAGATCTACCCAACACACAGAGACAAGCACAAAAAGGTAACAAAATGGGGAGACAAAGAAATATTCTTCAAGTGAGAGGGTAAGAGAAGCCCCAGAAAAAGAAAGAAATTGAAGCAACAAAATCCCAGATGCAGAGTTTAAAGCAATGTTATAAGGACATGCAAGGAACTTGGGGGAACAGTCTCAGTGGGAAGTTAAAGAGACATTTACTAAAAAAGACATAGAAGCCATGTAAGTCAGAAGTGACCAGTGTCATATTTAAAATGAAGAACACGCTGAAAGGAGCCCAGCAGGTTAAATGAGATGGAGGCTGGATCAACAATGGAGAGGACAGGCGAGCAGTGCAGCTGGCCCTGTACCCAGCGTGGTGGCCAGGAAGCCGGAGAATATGGACTGCAACTTTGACCAAATTCTCCTAACTATGTAATATCACTTACATATGTGACCAATTACATCGTCTTAAACATTTTTTAATATTTTTAATTTATTGATTTTTGAAAGAGGAAGGGAGAGAGAGAGAGGCAGAGAGAAACATCAGTTTGCTGTTTCATTATATTATGCATTGATTGGTTAATTCTTGTATGTGCCCTGACCAGGGTTCAAACTCACAACCTTGGCAGATTAGGACAATGTTCCAACCAAATAAGCTACCCAGCTAGGGTTCATAAACATTTAATAAGAGAGTTAACATATTTGTTTCATCCCTGCATGGGCAGACTTATATGTAATTTTTCTTAGCTTTCTTGACAACTTATCCCTCACATACTCATACTTAAATATACTTACACACAAAATAACATAATGATATCAAAACTTAGTCACTCAACATTAAACTATTCATAGTATGGACTTTTGTTTACTTCTCATGTTTAAGATTATAATTTTACTCGATGAAAGCTGGGCCCCTGACTTGTGCTAACAAACCAGGAAGCAGCAACTTGCAGCGACTGCTCTGCCCCTTCACTTGGATTTCTTCTTTTAATCGACTTAATGGGGAAGTGATTCACATAAAGTAAAATGTATGCATCTTACCTGTACAGGCAGTGGGTTTTTACACATGTGGACACATGTGACCACCGCCCCATTCAAATTAAAGACATTTCTTCACCAGAAAAAGTTTGCATCTCCTTTGCAGTCTCTCCCAGGCCCTAGGAACCACTGGCCTACTTTGTCATTGGAGGCTAATTTGGCTAATCTAGAACTTCACATGAATGCATTCTTGAGTTTAGTTTCTTTCACTTACTAGGTTTTGAGATTCACTTGTGATGTTACAGATATCTATAGTGTGTTCCTCTTTATTGCAATATGTCACAATTTGTTTATCTGTGTATTTGTTGATGGATATTTGAGTTATTTTTAGTGTGGTTATTATGAATAAAGCTGCTACAAACATGTACAAGCCTTTGTATGAATATATATTTTCATTTCTCTTTTGTAAATACCTAATAGAACTGCTAAGTTCTGGGTATACACATATTTAATTTTGTAAGAAACTGTAAAACTTATTCAAAGTTTTTGTAGCATTTTAAATTCCCATTACCTGTGATGAGAATTTCCATTTCTTCCACATTCTCAGGAAAACATAGCATTGTCAGTTTTTATTGGATTTGTCATTATTCCTTAAATTGTATTTTTTAAGACTAATGAAATTAAAATCTTTTCTCCTGCTTTTTTGGCTGTTTTATGTTTCTTCTTTGGACCAGTTTTTAAAAATTGTGTTATTTTCCTTTGCATTCTTTATAAGAATCCTTTATATATTTGACACTAATACTTTGTCAAATATATGTATTATGAATGTTTACTCTGAGCACAGAAATTAATTAATTGAAAGCAGAAAATCAATAGAAAAATCAAAAGTTGGTTCTTTGCAAAGATGAATCAGTTGCTATATAAGTCTTCCCTTGTCTCCCCGCCCCTCCCTGCCGGACCCATTCTCCAGGCAGTCATTACCTTCCAAGGCACCATCCCCTCTCTCGGACTGCCTGGATCTTCTTTCTCCTTCGCCACTCTTTCATTTCAATTCTCTCATCCTCTGCTCAGAAAGACAAACCATTGCATTAGTTAAAACTTTCCCACCAGATCTCAATACCAGATTTCAAGCTATATTACAAAGCACCTGTTCTCAAAACAGCCTGGTACTGGCACAAGAATAGACATATAGACCAATGGAATAGAATAGAGAACCCAGATATCCACCCAAACCACTATGCTCAACTAATATTTGACAAAGGAGGCATGAACATACAATGGAGCCAAGATAGCATCTTCAATAAATGGTGTTGGGAAAATTGGACAGTTTCAAAAAAATGAAACTGGACCACCAACTTACACCAAATACAAAAATAAACTCAAAATGGATACAGGACTTACACATTAGAAGGGAAACCATAAAAATACTAGAGGAATCCACAGGCAGCACAATCTCAGACATGCTGAAAGAACTTCTTCACTGATACTGCTCCAAAGGCAATGGAAGCTAAAGAAAAAATAAACAAATGGGACTACATCAAAATAAAAAGCTTTTGCACAGCAAAAGAAACCATCAACAAAACAACAAGAAAGTCCACTGTATGGGAGAACATATTTGCAAATGTTATCACTGATAATGGTTTAATCTCCAACATCTACAGCCAACTTAAACAACTTAATAAAAGGAAGATAAACGATCCAATAAAAAAATGGGCAACGGACCTAAATAGAACCTTTTCGAAAGACGACAGAAGGAAAGCCAAGAGACACATGAAAACATGTTCAAAGTCACTAATTATCTGAGAGATGCAAATCAAAACGACAATGCGATACCATCTTACACCTGTCAGAATGGCAACCATCAACAAATCAACAAACGTGTTGGCGAGGATGCGGAGAAAAAGGAACCCTTGTGCACTGTTGGTGGGAGTGCAGACTGGTGCAGCCACTGTGGAGAACAGTATGGAGTTTCCTCAAAAAACTAAAAATGGATCTCCTATTTGATCCAGTAATCCCACTCTTAGGAATTTATCCTAAGAACTTACAAACATCAATCAGAAAGGATTTATGCACCCCTATGTTCCTAGCAGCACAATTTACAATAGCTACAATTTGGAAACAGCCTAGGTACCCGTCAGCAGATGAGTGGATCAGAAAACGGTGGTACATCTACACAATGGAATTCTATGCTGCCATTAAAAAGAAGGAACTCTTACCATTTGCAGCAACCTGGATGGAACTGGAGAGCCTTATGCTTAGTGAAATAAGCCAGTCAATGAAGGAGAAACACCACATGATCTCACTCATTTGTGGATAATAAAGAACATTGTAAACTGATGAACAAAAGGACAGATACAGAGGCAGTAAAGCATCAAACAGACTGTCAAATTATAACAGGAAGATTAAGAAGAGGTGGGGTAGATAAGAAATCAATCAAAGGACTTTATGCATGCATATAAGCATAACCAATGAACATAGACACTGGGGAGTTGGGGTATGCCTGGGAGGGGGGGGTGGGCAACAGGGAGATATGTATACATGTAACACAATAAAATAAAATAAAATTTTTAAATGAAATAAAATAAAATAAATAATTAAAAAAAAAACTTTCTTACCAGTTATTACTCGGGCCTCTCCCTGTATCTAGTCCTGAGGAAAAAGTCAGGAGCTTCAGAGTCGCCTTGGTTTCCCACAGCAGGTTGATCCTCAGAGAACTGAGGTTTAGAACAGTGTTCTCTTGTTCTCTCTGAAATCCATAAGGACACCAAGCCTCCACCCTTTCTTCCCTCACAGCAGAACCTGCTTGGGAGGCAGATTCAGGGTCTGGACAATGCAGGCCCATCAGCGCAGCCCCGTCCCAGGAAACGGGGTCCCTGCAGTAGATGCCCTTGTCTTTCAAGCTAATAGCTGACTTACTGTCATTAATTTGCCACTCACTAATCAAGAGCCAACTGTGTGCTGAGCATTAGTAAGACTCTGAGAAGCTGCTTTTGACTTAAAAAAGGATATATTTGCACAACTACATCCTGAAATAGCAAGGCCTGCCTCCTGGGCATTCTGGGTAGAGTTTAGACATTAAACCCTCATGCATCTACACAGAAGTAGGGAAATGTGACTCCCTAATGTAAGGGACAAGTAAGGTCCAGGAGAAAGGGGCTACCCATAACCATGTACCCACAGAGTCAGAGCTCCTGTCTAGTCAGGACACAGGCCTCTTTGGAGCTCCTGACATGCCATATCTGTGGGTGAGGCCTAGTTCCCAGGAAAAGCAGAGCCCCTGCAGTAAAGTGGACTGCAAGACCGCCAGTTCCCTGAAGTAGAAGGGCTCCTGAGTCCTGTCCCCCCACCCCCACCTCACCCCATGGCCTGAGTCTTTACATCTTCGTGGGCAGGGCCACCTCATGCAGCACTCTGCCTGCAGATGGTCCAGCCTTGCGTCCAGCACTCTTCAGACTCGCTCCTTGCCACCCGAGCAATGCCAGAGCCTCTTCCCACCTGGGGCCACTGCTCACGGGAAAGGCTTGTGACTGTGGATATCAGGCAGTCGGGGAGAACTGGCTGGTGCTCTGGCCAACATCACCACCACATGCTTCTCTGTAAATCAGTGCCCATTTGGGGTCCTGCAGAAACCTCCAGTGAGGGGCCAGCCAACAGCTTCGTGCTTGCGCCTTTTGAAGGCAGAGAGAATGCTAATCCTTTTCCAGGCCCAGCACCAGGCTGCGTGGGAACGCCATATGCCCACCTGCCCTGCCGCAGACCCAGCTCCCTGATTTCTCAGCAGCACTGCTCCTGGCCCTGTCCGGGGCAGGGAGGGGGTGCCTGACTGACTGTGCCTGGCTGCCCAGCGGGCTCCTTACAGATTCCCAGGCTGCTTCCTGAGGCTATGGAGATGGGGCCAGGAGGCATTTTTTTTTAATTGATTTCAGGAGAAAGGGAGAAGGAACAAGAATTGGAAGCATCAATGATGAGAGAATCATTGGTCCAATGCCTCCTGCATGCCCCCAGCTGGGGATCGAGCCCAAAACCCAAGCCCACAAACCCAGGCATGTGCCCTTGACCAGAATCTAACCTGGGACTCTTCAGTCTGCAGGCCTCCACTGAGCCAACCAGCCAGGTGGAAACTAATGTTGAATAACACACCTGGGGGCACTCTGAGGCTTTGGGAAATAATTGGTGCTCCTCAGAGCTCTGAATCAATAAAGAGACAGCTGGGTTGGCCTCCCTGCACTGGCATTTAGACTATTCTGAGTTGTCCTGTTATAATGCCCATATCACAGAATGTTTAGATCACCAGATCTGCTCCCTCCCAGCCCCCCAGAGCAGAAGCTGGCTGGAGCAGCACATAGCCAGTGAGTGTGAAACATGAAGAAGCTTTGAACAAATGGCATTTCCCCTAACCTGGTCTCAACAGCCCTTTAAAAAGGCAGTAGGGCCAGGAGAACCAAGATGGCAGTGCAAGCAAATGCCTGAACTCGCTGCCCCACAACTACATCATTACAATTAAAATACAGAACACCATCAGAACCTCTGGGAAGCTGGCTGAGTGGAAGTGCTACAATGAGAGAGGTGAAGAAGCAAGTGCACAGAGACTGGTGGGAGTTTTGGAACGGCAGAGCAGGCTGGTCCAGCGCCCACGTGGCCACTTTTTTAATTGGGAGGGAGATGGCCTCTACAGAGGCTGCCCGGAGGAGCTAGGGATCCCAGCCCCACACTAGGCCCCTAGCCCCGGCTCCCAGAGCTGGAAAAGCAGTCCCTACGGGCAGTAAGAACTATGGACTGTAAAAACCAGTGCAGTTTGGGGCTGAGTGACACACAGGCTGCTGGAGACCCAGCAGCTCCTCTGAAAAGAACGGCACCACAAACTGAATTTACAAGCTCCCGCTTCCTCTGAGCTCCAGTGTTGGGCGAGACTCTGGGGAACCTAGACACTTACAGGGAGAAACTGTACTGTCTGGCATTGGGGCAGGAACTTGGGGGTGGCTTTCTTCCAGACAGAGGTGCTCACAGCAGGCATTGTTCCCGTTCAGGGACTGAATGCAGGGCTGACTGGCAGCCATTTCTGTTTGCTCTGCCCTAGTGATTCCCTGAGACCCCACCCCACCCAATTTATAACCCCACACAAGCTGTGTGCAGCAGCTTTTGTATATGAATGGCCTGTCCTTTCTCAGGCTTAAAACTTGTCAAACAAACTGCAGCTGGGTCAGGGACACCCAACTCTATCGATAAAAGGCCCAAGGCCCAGCACCAGCACTAACCTGCTGTACCTCACAGCTGTGCCTCATCTGGGCACTTCCAAACCCCATACAAAGAGGAGGAATCTGCAGATCTCTCTGTAGCTCCTGCTGGGTGGCCTCAGGCACTGGCTAACTTTGCACCTCCCTGGAGACCCAAGAGCCAGTGTATCCTGTGGTCAGTATGAGACCATCCAGATTACAACTCTACACATCAATAAGCAACACGTTCAAGGGGCAGACTCAGTGAGCACCAAAGCCCCACTAAAGCAAGACCTACCCCATAAGGGAGTCTCCTGCACAGCAGCCCTCCCACTGTAGTCACAGCTGGTCCCCATAGCCAATTGGCCTGGAGGTCAATTCCCCACAATGAGCCTGGAGGTTAATTGGCCTGGAGGTCAATTCTTCCCAACAGCAAGCAAGGCTCAACTACAAGATTGTGCACACAGTCCACAAAAGGGTGCACCAAGAGTGTCCACCCCAGGTGATTGGGGAGGGGGGGACTGAGCCACTGGGTCCTATAGGACACGTACTACACAAAGCCACTCCATCAACTCAAGGAGACTTAGCAGCTACTCAATACATAGAAACAAACACAGGGAAGCAGCCAAAATGCAGAGGCAAAGAAACAAGTTACAAAGGAAAGAAATGGAAGAAAGCAAATTACTGGATATAGAGTTCAAAACCACAGTTATAAGGTTACTCTAGAATCTTCTAGAAACCTCCAAAGAACTTAGGGAGATTTTCAAGGATTTTAATGAGAATGCCAAAAACATGAAAAAGGACCAGTCAGAAATTAAGCATACACTGACTGCTGTAGAGAATAATATACAGGGATCCAACAATAGAGTAGAGCAGTGGTCAGCAAACTCATTAGTCAACAGAGCCAAATATCAACAGTACAACAATAGAAATTTCTTTTGAAAGCCAATTTTTTTAAACTTAAACTTTTTCTAATGCCACTTCTTCAAAATAGACTCACCCAGTTCCTGGTATTTTGTGGAAGAGCCACACTCAAGGGGCCAAAGAGACGCATGTGGCTCACAAGCCACAGTTTGCCAACCACGGGACTAGAAGATCCCAAGAATCAAATCAATGATTTGAAATATGAGGAAGCAAAAAATAACCAGCCAGAAGAGCAAAAAGAAAAAGAGTCCAAAAATGTGAAGATAGTCTAAGAACCCTCTAGGACAACTTCAAGCGTACCAACATCTGAATTATGGGGGTGCCAGAAGAAGAGAGAGAGCAAGATACTGAAAACCTATTTGAAGAAATAAAGACAGAAAGCTTCCCCTGACAGGTGAAAGAAATAGACATACAAGTCCAAGAAGTGCAGAGAACCCCAAACAAGACCACCCAAAGAGGACCAAACCTACACATATCATCATTAAAATGCCAAAGGCAAAAGACAATCTTAAAAGCAGCAAAAGAAAAGTCGTTAGTTACCTACAAGAGAATACCATATGACTGTCTGCTGACTTCTCAACAGAAACTATGCAGGCCAGAAAGGAGTAGCAAGAAATATTCAAAGTGATGAATAGCAAGAACCTACAATCAAGATTACTCTACCCAGCAAAGCTATCATTTAGAATTGAAGGTCAGATAAAGAGCTTCACAGATAAGAAAAAAATAAAGGAGTTCATCACCACCCAAACCAGTATTATATGAAATGCTGAAAGGTACTCTTTAAGAAGAGGAAGAAGAAGAAAATAGTAAAGATAAAAATTATGAATAATAAATACATATTTATCAATAAGTGAATCTGAAAATCAAACAATAATAAATCTGATGAACAGAATAAACTGGTGAGTGGAACAGAATCAGATGCATGGAAATGAAACAGACTGACAATTCTCAGAGGGAAGGGACTGTGCAGAGAGGGATGAGAAGAGATTTAAAAAAATGCCATATGCATGTATGTATTACCTATGAACACAGACAATAGGGTGACAAGGGCCTGGAGCAGGGTTGGAACTGGGTGAAGGGGAGCTATGGGGGAAAAAAAGAGGAACCTCTGTAATAATCTATAATAATAAAAGCCTAAGCGACCATTGCAACTGAACGAACATCCAAACAGGCTGTGTGGGGTGACCAGGCCGGCAGGGGGGTCAGTTAGGGGCCACCAGGCTGGCAGGGGGGGGGCAATTGGGGCAATCAGACTAGCAGGGGGGACACTTAAGAATGACCAGGCCAGCGGGGTAGGGGGGAGCAGTAAGGGGTGACCAGGCCAGCAAGGGGGCAATCAGGCAGGCAGGCAGGTGAGCAGTTAGGATCCAGTGGTCCCGGATTGTGAGAGGGATCTGTATTGAAGAGGGTTCAGGCTGGGCTGAGGGGCAACCCCACCCCCACCCTGTGCATGAATTTCATGCACCAGACCTCTAGTCTCAACAATAAAGATTAATTTTTAAAAATGCAACAGAGCCAATTGTATTTTTAATCACATCTCTCTACTCCCTCTCTAGCTGTCCCGTGTGGCTCCCTCTAGCGGTCCCAGAACATAAAGTTCCGAAAATGCTGAGCACATGCCCAAACCAGCACCTTCATAGATATGTCTGTTTGCTTTTAATATTGCACAATTGTACACTAAAATAAAAACTTGAATAAGAAGATAATAGTGGAAACCTGAAACACTCATCAGAAAGATTATATGCACCCCTATATTCATAGAAGCACAATTCACCATAGCTAAGACTTGGAAACAGCCTAAGTGCCCATCAGCAGATGAGTAGATTAAAAACTGCGGTACATCTACACAATGGAATACTACCCGGCAGGCAATAAAAAAGAAAGATCTCTTACCATTTGAAATAGCATGGATGGACCTGGAGAGTATCATGCTAAGTGAAATAAGCCAGTCAGATAAAGATAAGCATCATGATCTCACTCATATGTAGAATCTAATGAACCAAATAAACTGATGATCAAAAATAGACCCAGAGTCACAGAAGCATGAACCGACTTGAACCTCAGAGGGAAGACGGGGGAGGGTGGATGGGAAGAGACCAACCAATGAACTTGTATGTGTATATGCATAACCCATGGACACAGACAAAGGGGTGATGACGGCCTTGAGTGGGGAGGTTAGAAGAAGATGATGATGAGATGAAGAGGAAGGGTTGGAAGATATTGATGAAGAAGGGGATGAGGATGAAGGTGAAGAAGATGAAGATGATGAGGAGGGGAAAGGAGAGGAAGATGAAGGAGAACATGACTAATGAACAGTGATGGATTTCAACTTTCTTTAGTTTTCTCCAGTCCCTGGGAGCAAGTTGTGGTCTTTTTTTCTTTGTCTTTTTTCCCCCCCTCTGTGCTCAGTTGCCCTGTTTTTGAGGTCTCTCTTCTCTCCTTTACACCATAGTTCTCACCTTCTTTTGGCAGCAGATAGGGGTGGGGGAGCGATGTACCTTGAGCAGAATACTGTGAGAAAGAATCTTTGCCCCTTTCTGTTTCAAATTCATTTTTATCCCTTCCTGTCTCGAGAAAAACTTAATGGAACCAACACCACCATGCTCTGTAGGAAAAAGAAAAACCTGTGCTCCCTTAGCTCTGCTGGGGGCTGAGGTCGCCAGGCCCCTGTATAGTAGTGCATAGAATTCTAGCTTTTCCCTCTTTTCTCTATTGGGCTCAGAGATTATACTATGTCTCTATGTGAATACAGACAATTAGCATTTACGAACATGTATCTGTCTACTTTCTCTTGTTTAGAAAAAAAAACTTAAAAAGGCGGGGGGGGAGGAGAGGGTGTTATAGAAGGTGAGCAAAGGGTGGGTTTGAGACTTGGGTGAGTTAAGTGGGCATTTTGACAATATGGCCCCTCCTTTGGCATGTTTAACTGTGATGGTTAAAGGACACGCTTGCAGTCTAAGATGACACTTCAAATAAAGTTCTCTCCTAATGATGAACGAGTGAACCCTGCCGCTCGATGGGAGAATCAACAGGCCCTGTAGGATCTTATTCGGAACTGACATTTCTCTATGGTAATTTCATTCCTGTTTGTTTTTAAATTTTCCTTTTTGTTTCACTGGAAAGATGATGCTCAGTTTTAAACGTTAAAAGTATACAAGTTGCTTTGTTACAAAAAAACTAAATGTGTACACAAATAAAAAAAAATATGTACATTAGCAACTCTTAAGTACCATTGTGGGAATGCAGGTGATCTACATGGAGCTAAATGTAGAAGTATTTATTTTAGTTTTAATCTGGTTTTACTTTTTTTTTTTTTTGCAACAGCTTTGCCTCTCTAATTATGTTTTGCTCACGTTAATTTAGACCAACCTGAGTTACATGAGCACACACAGCTGGATAGGAGAAGGAAGCAGCTAGGAAGTGAGTCACAGGAGGAACATTTGCATAATGAAGGATGTTTAGGACTTGAATGTGACAGCTTTAAAATCAACACCCTGAAATTTGCATACTGTTACTAACCATCAAAAGTCAGCCTAAAATTATGGCATTGGATTGCAGAAAATAGCCCCATGCCTTCCCCTCTGTGTAGCCACACCCTGACCCTTTGGTAGCTCTTCCTATCAAGCAATAGACTATTTCCCTATTGCTTGACCCTGGCCTGCCTCCTGGCCTTCTCTGGCTAATAGACTGAAGCAAAAGCAAGGGTGCGCTCGCCTCAGCCTGGCACAGAGAGAGGCCTTTCACCTGCACTCCCCTCAGAGAGCCCTGCCTTGGACATGAGCCCAGACCTGGGCTCGCAGTTAGGATGGAGGATCACTGGATTCTTGAGGAGGTTTCAGGGATGAGACAGCCCAGCTGAGGTCAGCCAAGTCTACCAGCAACTGAGCGCAGACAAAGGAGAGTCCACCCAGGGTCAGAGCTGTGCAGCTGACCCAGAACTCATGACTTAAACGTTATTGGTTAAGCCACTGGGTTTTGTGATTGTTTCTGAAGAGCCTCATTGCAGCAATACATGACTGACACAACTCTGCCCTCCTCGCTTTGCTTCCTTCCTTCCCCTAGAATCTGCGATCACCTTCTGTCTCCACCAGGTGTTAGATCTTTCATGCACAGTCCCTAGCCCCCAGAAATGGACAGTCAAGTGGGGAAGCAGGTAGATAGGACTGAAGTGTGCTATGACCATACTAAGTGTATAGGAGAGGAGCACTAGCCCAGTCCAGAGTTCAGCAGTTTACTGGTGCTTGAGAGAAATGCTCACCTAACTGGGGGAATGGGTTTGCAAAAATTCCATAAGCCTCTTGCCACCTTCTCCTTCACAAACCATGCCACTCAGATCTCCAGGACTGGAGGCAACTGGGAGTCACAGCCATGGTTTGGGATGCGGCAAGCAAACCTTGGGGGGCAAAAGAAGGGGGGCTCTGAAAACATCTGCAATGATTATAAAACTGGTCTTTATTTAAAAAAAATAAGAGAACAGCTTTGTTGAGATCTAATTCATGTACTGTACATGTCACCGAAAGTGTACAATGAACTGTTTTTTTAAAGTAAATTCAGAATGGTACAACCATCACCATACTTAATTTTTAAATATCTCACAACCCCATCCTTTTCAAAAAACAACTTCTACCCATTAGAATCACTCTCCTTATCATCTTCCCCAAAAGAGACTGCATGTTAAGGGTGGGTAAAAGGAAGTTGAGGGAAATTAAAATACTGCACAAAGGATATTGTAAAATGACAAAGCCCAAAGTGAAGATATATTTTTTTTTAATTTCAGAGAGAAAGGGAGATAGAAACATCAATGATAAGAATCACTGATCAGGGGAGAAATCAAGATGGTGGCATAGGTGAACACCTAAACTACTGCCTCACACAACAATTTCAAAACTACAACTAAAAGACAGAACAGACACCATCCAGAACCACAGGAGAGCTAGCTGAATGGAAATTGTACAACTAGAAGGAAAGAGAGGGGCTCACAGAGACTCAGAGGAGTTGCAAAAAGCTGAGTTACACAGACATTCGTGTGGAGAGGACAGGCGGTGGAGTGTCTGGCTGGCTTTCTCTAGCAGGAGAGAGACAGAAACTCCCAACTGCACTGAACCCCAGTTCTGGGCAAAACTCATAGCGGGGGGAGTCTGAACTGTTGTGAAAAGGGAGGAGTGCACCAAAACCGGTTTGGCTCAGTGGACAGAATGTCGGCCTGCAGACTGAAAGATCCCAGGTTTGATTCCAATCAAGGGCATGTATCCTGGTTATGGGCACATCCCCAGTAGGGGGCATGCAGGAGGCAGCTGATTGATGTTTCTCTCTCATTGATGTTTCTAACTCTCTATCCCTCTCCCTTTCTCTCTGTAAAAAATCAATAAAATATATTTTTTTTTAAAAAAGGAGGAGTGCACAGAAACTTAGGGGATCTGCGAAAGACAGAGGTCTGTCTGCTGGTGCACGTGAAAGTGCACACACAGAGGACTAACTGCTGATTGTGCCACTGGCTTTCTCTAGTGGGAGGAAGACAGAACCTTCTAACTGAACTAAAATCCAGGTCATACTGCACTGAACCTCAATTAGGGCAAGACCCTGGGGAGCTAGACTCCTACAGGTCCCTGGAGCGCACGGAAACTCAGGGGAGCCAGAAAGGCAGAGATCTGGAGGGGCGCGTACCTGTGCACAGAGAGAGCTGTAGCGATTACCAAGAGACACTGAGACCCAGTGGCTGACAGGAAGCCAAGGCTGTCTGCTGAGCTTTGAGACTCCACCCCATCCAAGCCTAGCACAGAGGCTTCTGCAATCTTGCAAGTCTTAAGGCAGAGTCCAGCGCAAAAGTTCTCCTGGCATTGACACAGCTGATCCTCACAACCAATTGGCTTGGAGGTCAATTTCCCCCAGTGATACCAATAACAATCAAGACTTAACTACAAGGCTGTACACACAGTCCACAAAGGGGTGCACAAAGAGTGTTCACCTCAGGAAACTGGGGAGGCTGAACCACTGGGCCATATAGGACACCTGGCACACAAAGCTACTCTACCAACTCATGGAAGCAGGGAAAATGCAGAGACAAAGGAACAGATCACAAACAAAAGAAATGGAGGAAAACAAACGACTGGATACAGAGTTCAAAACCACGATTATAAGGTTTAAGAATTTCCTAGAAAATATGGATACATTTAGTGAAACCCAAGAGGAGATGAAAAAGGACCAACTAGAAATTAAACATACACTGACTGAAATAAAATATATATGTGTGTATATATACATATATATATATATATATATATATATATATATATATATATATATTA
>JAAGEH010000417.1:4814957-4852961 GCA_011751065.1 Lasiurus cinereus | reverse complement strand
ATATATATATATATATATATATATATATATATATATATATATATATTATACAGAGACCTAACAGCAGACTAGAGGAATGCAAGAATCAAGTCAAAGATTTGAAATACAAAGAAGCAGAAAACACTCCATTGGAAAATCAAAAATGTGAAGACAGTGTAAAGACCCTCTGGGACAACTTCAAGCATATCAACATCAGAATTATGGGGATGCCAGAAGAAGAGAGAACAAGATACTGAAAACGTATTTAAAGAAATAATAACTGAAAACTTCCCCCACTTGGTGAAAGAAATAGACTTACAAGTCCTGGAAGCACACAGAACTCCAAACAAAAGGAATAGGAATCCAAAGAGGACCACACCAAGACACATCATAATTAAAATGCCAAGGGCAAAAGACAAAGAGAGAATATTAAAAGCAGCAAGAGAAAAACAGTTAATTATCTACAATGAAGCATCTATATGATTGTCAGCTGATTTCTCAACAGAAACTATGCAGGTCAGATGGGAGTAGCAAGAAATATTCAAAGTGATGAACAGCAAGAACCTACAACCAAGATTACTCTACCCAGCAAAGCTATCATTCAGAATTGAAGGGTAGATAAAGAGCTTCACAGATAAGAAAAAACTAAAGGAGTTCATCAACACCAAACCAGTATTATATGAAATGCTGAAAGGTACTCTTTAAGAAAAGGAAAAAGGCCCAGACTGATTTGGCTTAGTGAATAGAGCCTACAGGGTCCCAGGTTTGATTCTGGTCAAGGGCATGTGCCTTGATTTTGGGCACATCCCCAGTGAGGGGTGTGCAGAAGGCAGCTGATTGATGTTTCTAACTCTCTATTCCTCTACCTGCCTCTCTATAAAAAATAAATAAAATATATATTTTTAAAAAAAGAAAAGGAAGAAGAAAAAGGTAAAAATAAAAATTATGAATAACAAATACGTATCTATCAACAAGTGAATCTAAAAATCAAGTGAATTAAAAATCTGATGAACAGAATACACCGGTGAATATAATAGAATCAAGGGTATAGAAAGGAAGTGGACTGACAATTTTCAGGGGAAAAAGGGTGAGTATGGTGCAAGGAGAAACTAGACAAAAATCATACACCTATGGATGAGGACAATGGGGGGGAGGTAGGTGAAGGTAGAGGGTGGGGTGGGAGCTGGATGGAAGGGAGCTATGGGGAGAAAAAAAGAGGAACAATTGTAATAATTTGAACAATAAAGATTTAAGAAAAAAAAAAAAGAATCACTGATCAGCCCTAACCGGTTTGTCTCAGTGGATAGACTGAAAGGTCCTGCAGACTGAAAGGCCCCAGGTTCAATTCCAGTCAAGGGATGTAACTTGGTTGTGGGCACATCCCCAGTATGAGGTATGCAGGAGGCAGCTGATGGATGTCTCTCTCTCATCAATGTTTCTAACTCTCTATCCTTCTCCCTTTTTCTCTGTAAAAAAATCAATAAAATATATATATATTTTTAAAAAGAATCACTGATCAGCTGCCTCCCACAGGCCCCCTACAGGGATTTGAGCCTACAACCCAGGCATGTGCCCCTGATCAGAATCAAACCTGGGACCTTTCAGTCCATAGGCTGATGCTCTCCATTAAGCCAAACCAGCCAGGACCATATGTTTTCTTTAAAATCTGCATGGTTGTAATGGTCCCTAAATCTACACCAATAAAAGGGTAATATGCTAATTAGAGTGGTTGTATTCCGGACATCCTTCCAGACAAAGCCACAGCAGCTGCAAGGGCTGAAGCTCAGGCAAGCAGTGGCATCAGCAGTGGGATAATGGGGGCAGTGCCCCCAGAGAGAGGCCAGACTAAGGTGATCAGGGGAGGGTAGTTGGGGGCTATCAGACCAGCAGGGAAGGGCAGTTCGGGTGATTAGGCCTGTAGGGGAGCAAGGTAGGGGCAATCAGGCCAGCAGGCAGAGGGGTTAGGGACAATCAGGCCATCAGGCAGGCAGTGGGGTTAAGGGCAATCAAGCAGGCAGGCATGTGAGTGGTTAGGAGCCAGCAGTTCTGGATTGTGAAAGGGATGTCCGACTGCAGGAAGTTGGACATCCCGTAAGAGATCCCAGATTGGAGAAGGTGCAGACTGGGCTGAGGGGCACCTCCCCCCAGTGCACTAATTTCATGCACCAGGCCTCTAGACCTATCTAATGAAAGAGAAACATGCAAATTGACCATTCCTCTGCTATGCCCACAAGCCATGCCCACCAGCCAATCAGGAACGAGTATGCAAATTAACCCAACAAAGATGGCAGCAGCCACAGAGTTGGAAACAAGCAGGAAACTTGGGTTGCCTCTGGTGATGGAGGAAGCCAACCTTCAAGCCTTCCCTGGCCTCCGCTCCAGGCTACAAAGTTTCAATTACAGAAGATAAATAAATTCCAGATACCTGCTTCCAGCAGGCCCTGGCCTATAGTTAGGTTGCCGAGGGGGTGGGGGGGCGGGGCGGGAGGTGGCCGGCCTGCAAACCACCACAGGCCCCAAGCCCAGGACACACTACGCCCCAAGGAAACTCCCACCCTAATCCAGGACACCCTTCAGGGCCAACCAGCCAGCTCCCACCTATGCACCAGGCCTCTATCTTATCTAATAAAAGAGTAATAGGCAAATTGCTATCACTCCAACACACAAGATGGCTGCCCCCATGTGGTCAAAGATGGCTGCCTTCATGTGGACACAAGATGGCTGCCACAAGATGGCCAGCAGGGGAGGGCAGTTGGGAGGGATCAGGCCTGCAAGGGAGAGCAGTTGGGGGTGATCAAGCCTGTCATGGAGGGCAGGTAAGGGTGACTAGGATGGCAGAGGAGGGAAATTGAGGGCAACCGGGCCTGTGGGGAAGGGTGGTAGGGGGGGGACCAGGCATGCAGGGGAGGGCAGTTGGGAATGATCAAGCTTGCAGAGGAGAGCAGTTAGGGGCAAACAGGCTGGCAGGGGAGCAGTTAGGCATCAATCAGGCTGGCAGGGGAGTGGTTAGGGGGTGATCAGTCTGGCAGGCAGAAGCTATTAGGGGCAATCAGGAAGGCAGGAAGGTGAGCGGTTGGGAGCCACCAGTCCTGGATTGTGAGAGGGCTCCCAGATTGGAAAGGGCGCAGCCTGGGCTATATGTGTGTGTGTGTGTGTGTGTGTGTGTGTGTGTGTGTGTGTGTCTATTAGGTCACTTTTTATAGAAATACTTTTGTATATTATGCAATTAAAAAGTCACCTTTACTGCAAAGATTAAAATGATGGGAAGTAAGATACCCAGAAAACCTGGGCAGAACGGCTGCTTCCCATTGTAGATGTGCCAGCGGCTCGGCCTCAGGATAGCTGCCTGCTGCCTGTTGCCCAGACTCAGGTGAAGTCAGAGGGAGCCCTGCTTCAGCCTGAACGCTCGCTGTCTTCCCTGGCAGCATCCCCCACCCCCACCCCCACACACCCCCTAAGCCCCCCGCCCACCACAGTTAAGAACGTGCAGAGCGTTTGCCAGGCTGGGATTGCCTGGGATGATGCCACCATATTTGCAAAGTCAAGAATCTTTCTGAAGACAATGAAAAACCCCCGCGGCCCAGCGCAGGAGAACCTGGCCCCTGATTAGCAGAGCAGATGTGCTTAGAAGAGCTTCTCATGCAGCAGCAGTGGCAGTGGGCACCACCTGGATGCTGCTGAGTCTGGGGCAAAGGGAGGGTTGGCAGAGTACAGGCAAGCAGAACAAAACAGAGGAATGCGCTCATCCCTGGAAAGGTGCAGTCGTGGAACTGTGTGGCGCCCCATTATTCTGGCTGTGATCCCGCAGTCTGCTTCTGGGAGAACACCCTGCTCTTAGGAGAAGCGGGGACTTGTGGATGAAGTAGGACAAGCAGTTGCATCCCTTCAGCCGCCCAGAGCTGCTGCGGCTCAGGGAAGAGGGGCCTACAAGGGGACGTGGAAGGCAATCAAGAAATTGCTAAAAGGACCCTAACTGGTTTGGCTCAGTGGATAGCATCAGCCTGCGGACTGAAGGATCCCAGGATCCATTCCAGTCAAGGACATGTACCTTGGTTGTGGACACATCCTTAGTAGGGGGTGTGCAGAAGGTAGCTGATCACTGTTTCTCTCCCATCGATGCTTCTAACTCTCTATCCTTCCTCTGTAAACTATCAATAAAATATGGTAAAAAAACAAAGAAATTGCTAAAAGGCCTGTGGAGGAATCTGAATCTTGCTTTTTTTCTTTTTAAAAACTTTGTTGAAAATATTACATATGGTCCTGTTCCCCCACCCCCATTGACCCCCTCCAGACCTCCTCTGGCCCTGCCCCAGGCCCTCACCACCCTATTGTCTGTGTTCATGGGCCATGCATATATGCACGCAAGGTCTTTGGTTGATTAACTCCCCTCCCTCCCACACATCCACCTTCCCCCCCGCCTTCCCTCCTAGATTCCACATTCTGTTCCATGCCTCCAAGTCTCTGAATTCACTCCGTTCATCAGTTTATTTTGTTAATTAGATTCCATACATGAGTGAGATCATGGGATACTTGTCTTTCTCTTACTTATTTCACTTAGCCTGATACTCTCCAGGTCCCTCCCTGCTGACTCAAAAATAAGAGATGCTTCCTTTTTTTACCTCTGCATAGTATTTATGGTATAAATGTACCACAGCTTTTTATCTGCTCATCTATTGATGGGCACTCACTTGGACTGAAAAATATGAATGGGCAAGAGAGAACAGCAATGGTTGGGCTTCCATGAACCCCATGGAGGTGCTCTAACATCACTGAAGGTGACATAAACCAGAAATGCTGAGTCTGTTACTGAATGCTGATGCTACACCACTGAGGGTGACACAAAGAGATCAGACCTCAGCAGCATTCATGTAGTTTCTGAGTTCTGACTCAGAGAGAATGATCCCTCCTGAAAGGGTGAAGGGCCATTCATAGGTGGGAACAGCTGCTCCGAGATGTGTAACAGAATTGGGGGAACCCCCTGATGCTTTACATGACATCAAACCTCGAGCCCCTGCTCTCGCACCAGGAGCACCACTGACTTGACTGAACTCTAAATAGTTATGTCTGATGCATCAGGGACAATAAGAGAAGAACTGGAATATGAAATTATTTTAAACAATAGAAAGTATTCTTAGAACTACAGGCCTATGAGTTTATAATAAAGCCAAACAATATAAACAAAGGAATTTTTTAAAAAATGTTTGTGGGCAATTTGAAGAGAAAAAGTTGATCTTTAGAAAGAGGCTTGCCCTAGCTGCTTTGTCTCAGTGGACAGAGTGTCAGCCTGTGGACTGAAGGGTCCTAGGTTCATTTTCCTTCAAGGGCATATGCCTGGGTTTCTAGCTCAATCCCCAGTAGGGGGCGTGCAGAGGCAGCCAATCAATGATTCTCTCTCATCATTGTTGTTTTATCTCTCTCTTCCTCTCCCTTTCTCTCTGAAATCAATAAAAATATATTTTTTTTAAAAAAAGAAAGAGGTCTAACAAATATTACCACAAGAAAAGTAATGGTAGAAGTTGCAAATGACTCTCCAAAATCTCTTCTTTCCCTTTTTCCATAGTAACAGAAACTTCAGAAAAGCTGCTGGATACTATATCAGTTTCCTGTTATGATTGTAAAAGAAGGCCACACACTGAGTGCCTACATCAACACAGATTTGTTATTTTACAGTTGGGAGGCTAAACATCAGGTCTGTCTCTGCAGGAGTCTCCCAGGGGAGATCCGCACCGTGCCTTTCCTGGGTATCTATTGAGACTGCGGCACTCATTAGCTCAGGGACCTTTTCATCTTCAAAGCCACCAGCATGGCATCTTGAATGTGCCTCTCTCTCTCAATGACCTCTGCTTCAATCCTCTGCCTTATGATTTCCCGTTTCACTCTTAAAAGAGCCTCTGTGATTTTATCAGACTCACTGAAATTATAAGGATAATCTCCTCATCCCAATATTCTTAACTTAGTTATCTGAAAGGTCCTTTTGCTGCATAAGGCGACACACTCACAGGTTCTAGAGGTTAGAACCTGGGTTTCTTGCAAGAGAGGGAGTGGGCATTACTCAGTTCACCTGAGCTACCAAAAATAAAAGCAAATCTTTCCAGCCTCCCTTGCAGCTAGGTTTAAGGCTTGTGAACAAGGTCTGGCAATGGATATGAGCAAAAGTGAAGTATATCCTGTCTGAGGCATGCCCTTAAATGAAGATGCATGTTATTTGCTAAAATCCAAATGAACATGTTTAAACAAGGCAGAAAGAATTATATCTCACTAAATACATTATTCTTGGAGACTAGGGAATTTATAATTGACAGAGTACCATATTTTTCCATGTATAAGATGTCCCCATGTATAAGATGGTTCCCACTTATCCAACCCAAAATTAAGAAATCAATATTTTAAACATTTTGCTGGCTTCCTCTCAAGGCCTTCTTCCTTTTTGGCATCTTAAGGAGTTGTTCTTCCTGTTTATTCACCGTCTGATCATACACTCCATGCTCTTTTGCATAGATAATTACACTCAGTTTGAGTTTGCAGAGTAAGACAATCACTTACCAGGATTTATCTTTTTATTTTTTGACATCTTTATGGGCTCAGAATGCTCATTCCCTGTTGAAGCTGTGCACTCTCCACCTCCACCTTCACCTCCAATTATGACATCAGCTGACATCAATAACAATAAGGCTTGCCGAGACCAGTTTGGCTCAGTGGATAGAGTGTCGACTTGGGGACTGAAGGGTCTCGGGTTTGATTCTGGTCAAGGGCATGTACCTTGGTTGCAGGCACATCTCCCATAGGGGGTGTGCAGGAGGCAGCTGATCAATGTGTCTTTCTCATCGATGTTTCTAACTCTCTATCCCTCTTCCTTCCTCTCTGTAAAAAAAAATCAATAAAATATATTAAAAAAATAACAATAAGGCTCATGATGGGAGGAAGTCTGTTTGACTAGGTATGGGCAACTACTCACTCATGCAGCTCCCTCCTCAACTGACTTTTGGGTATAAGACACCCCTCGATTTTCAGTCTAATGATTTTAGAAAAAAATAGCATCTTATACACAGAAAAATACAGTGTTTGGAGACTTCAGCAGCATTTATCAAAATCTATGATTTTCCTGTGCTCAAGATAGAAAAATATGAATCAAAGCCAATAGTTAGGTGGGTTTATAATTCACAGATTAATGGATTGGTATTGATCTCTACAGAGTTTTATTTTTGTTTTTGTTAATCCTCACCCAAAGTTATTTTTCCCACTTATTTTTAGAGAGTAGAGAAACATTGATGTGAGAGAGACACATTGATTGATTTCCTCCCACACACTCCCAGACCTAACCAGCACTGAGGATGGATCCTGAAACTGAGCTACATGCCCTTGACTGAATTGAACCCTGACCCTTCAGTCAATGGGCTGACACTCTATCCACTGAGCCAAACTAGTCAGGACTACAGAGAAGTTTTAATGTTATGACCTTGTTACAGTCCAGGCTCTGCACGGGTCAGAACACAGATGAAATGTGCAGCCTTTTCTCAAGGACCTCAGTATAGAAACTGCAGATATGGGACAGGTTGGGACAGCAATGACAAGTGAAGGACATTAAACCACATTATATAAGGAAGAGGGGGAAAGCATCAATAAAGATATGAAAGGGGCCTTCAGATATTTACTGATTTTTTTTCTTTTTTTGAATCCTCACCCAAGGATATTTTTCCATTGACTTTTAGAGAAAGTGGAAGAGAGAGGGAAAGACAGAGTGAAACATTGATTGGTTGCCTCCTGCACTAGCTCTGACCATTGCCCAGGCTGGGAAGGAGCCTGCAAACAAGGTACATGCCCTTGACTGGAATTGAAACTAGGACCCTTCGTTCTGCAGGCTGACACTCTATTCACTAAACCAAACTGTCTAGGGCTTTACCGATTATTCATTAGGTATAAGGCACAATGCTAAGTGGCATGGGATAGAGAGGATGAGAAGGACACACTTATTTGTCCTTTCCTCATAAGGGATAAAAAGCTTTTATATATATACTAGTGGCCCAGTGCACAATATTCGTGCATGGGGCAAAGAGGGAGGGTGTCCTACAGCCCAGCCTGCTCCCTCTTCAATCTGGGACCCCTTGAGGAATGTCCAACTGCCTGTTTAGGCCCGATCCAGGTAGGATCCCTCTCACAATCCAGGACTGCTGGCTCCCAACTGCTTGCCTGCCTGCCTTCCTGATTGCCCCTAACCTCTTCTGCCTGACAGCCTGATCATCCCCTACCCACTCCCCTGCCAGCCTGTTTGCACCTAACTGCTCTCCCCTGTTGACCTAGTCACCCCCCACAACTGCCCTTCTCTGCAGGCCTGGTAGCCCCCAACTTCCTTCCTCTGTGGGCCTGGTCACCCCTAACTATCCTCCACTGCAGACTTGATCACCCCCAACTGCCCTCCCTTGCAGGCCTGGTCCTTCCCAACTGTCCTGGCCATCTTGTGTCCACATGGGGGCAGGATCTTTTGACCACATGGGGGCAGTCATGTTGTGTGTTGGAGTGATGGTCAATTTGCATATTACTCTTTTATTAGATAGAATAGAGGCCTGATGCATGGGTGGGGGCTGGCTGGTTTGCCCTGAAGGGTGTCCTGGATCAGGGTGGGTGTTCCCTTGAGGCATGGTGTGGCCTGGGTGAGGAGCCTATGGTGGTTTGCAGGCCAGCCATGATCCTCCCCTCCTCCCCCTCCCTCCCAACAACCCAAGCAGAGGCCCTAGTATCTGGGATTCATTTTGTTTTCTACATTTGAAACTTTGTAGCCTGGAGTGGAGCCAAGCTTTCTGCTCCCACAGCCATTCAAACTTTGTTGCCTTAAGCAGAGGCCTTGGTGGCCAGGGTTTGCTGAAAGCTTGGCTTCCTCTATCGCTAGGGCAACCCAAGCCTCTCTCCTGCTCTCTCTGTGGCTGTAGCCATCTTGGTTGGGTTAATTTGCATACTTGCTCTGATTGGCTGGTGGGCATGGCTGGTGGACGTGGCTTGTGGGTATAGCAGAGGTATGGTCAATTTGCATATTACTCTTTTATTAGAAAGGACTGAGGCCCAGTGCATGAATTCGTGTATGGGTTGGGTCCCTCAACCTGGCTGGCAATCAAGGCCTATCAAGGGACTGACCAGCTGCGGGGAGAAGTTCTGGAAGGTTGGCCAGCTGACCCCTGATCAAGGCCTATCAGGAGCACTGGCCAGCAGGAGAGAGGTACTGCAGGAGTTTGGGGGACTGGCCAGCCAGGGGGAAGGACCATGGGAGGGGGGCTGGCCAGGTAGGGGGTGGGACTACAGGAGGTTGGCTGGCTGGAGGGAGGGGCTACTGGAGGTTAGCCATCCAGGAGGAGGAGCTACCAGTGGTTGGCCAACTGGCCCTTCTATTGGGGTTGCTGGGGAAGGGCCTGCTGGGCAGGGGGGGGAGGAGGGATCATGGGAGGTTGACCAGCAGGTGGCGGGAGGGACCACAGGAGGTTGGCTATGGGAGCACACTGTCCACCAGGGGACAGCTTCTGCATTGAGCATCTGCCCCCAGGTGGTCAGTGGGTGTCATAGCAACTGGTCAACCAGTTCTTCAGGTCATTAGGTCATAATGGTCACTTCGACTTTTATATATAGAGATTTACAAGGTTACCCACTAAAGACTTTGCTTGCAGAGTGGCCAAATAAGAACCTTATTTTATATACATTCTTTTGTTTGTTTCTATTTTGTTTATGTTTTGTTGCTCTAGCACAAAGTTCTTTATCCATCTTGGTAGCTGAGGACTCATCAAAAGGTATTGGAAACCTGCTTTCCTCTGGCAAGAAATTAGCTGTGTTTCTAGGAATTGGGTCCTCTCTACATGGACATTTCAGGCCACCACCAACCATAAAGCTCTGTATGAGAACATTAGGCCCATTTATTTTTTAAAAAAAGTGAATAATGAAGAATAAGGGCTTTTGAGAATGAGGCAAAAAAAAGGGAATGGGTAGGAAACAGAAAATAGGAAAAGGTGTACTGAACTGGGATGTCTGTCCTGAGAGTCCGACCAGTTGGACCATGACCCAGAGACCCAGAGACATGGGCCCCAGGAAGCAACATGGGAAAAAGTTTGATCATGAGTGTCTGAGCCCCAGGACCTCAGCTCTGAAGCCCCCATCATCATGAGTGTGGCAGGGTAAAAGGTAGACCAATGTCGCTTAGGATGAAGACCCATTAGAGACCATCAAAAAGTACTTCACAGCCCACTGTGATGGCTCAGTGGTTGCGCATCAACTCTTAAGTACTAGGAGGCCCAAAGTTTTATTCCCGGTCAGGACATGTGCCCGGGTTGTGAGTTCAATCTCCAATAGGAGGCATGTAGGAGGCAGCCGATCAATGATTCTCTCTCATCATTGATGTTTATCTCTTTCTCTCCCTGTTCTTCCCTGAAAATCAATAGATTGATAGATTTTTTGAAGTACTTCACAGGAAGAAGAGAATGACCTCCTCCTGGTCCCCAGCTCAGGACGCAGGTACTGTTTGCTTTGCTGGTAGACTTCGGGATGAGTGATAAATGGGGCGTGATCTTTCCACCAAGGACCGCTCAGAGGCCTCCCCCGAGCAGGGCTATTCAGGAATAGAGCTCATCAACAGAATGAGAAAAATTATCATCTCTTCCAAAAAAAATGTCAAGTGATCTTAATGCCATTTCCCAATGTCCAGATTTCATACTGAGTCCTAAGTTCCACAAACACAGCCTCACCCACTCCCACGAGTTAGATGCCTGCTGGGTGAGGGGCCTTCACGATTCCCCTGAAAGGGGCGCTGCAGTGAGGGGCCCTCCGAGGATGGCAGTGTCCCAGGTTAAGATGGAAGTGAGATTGGAACCCAGGCTTGTCTGATTCCATAGTGCATGCTCTCTCCACGATGTGTCTCAGGAATATAGT
Organism: Lasiurus cinereus; assembly: GCA_011751065.1. Classification (NCBI taxonomy): domain Eukaryota; kingdom Metazoa; phylum Chordata; class Mammalia; order Chiroptera; family Vespertilionidae; genus Lasiurus; species Lasiurus cinereus. The sequence goes on along the minus strand of JAAGEH010000417.1, from coordinate 4,842,080 downwards.
CACAGCAGCAAAGAGAGAAAGGTCTGGGTAAGAGTTAATTTTCCATGTTATCTAACGCATCACAGTCCCTGTCACCCCTTCTGCCACTTCAAAGCATGGTGACTGGAGAGGCCTTACATCAGCAGGCTGGCCTGCTCATTTGGCATAACACACACCTCCAGACATCCCTGAATATACATTGCCTCCATGTGATTGGCACTTGGTGCAAAACCCACCCCTCCCACACAACCTGCAGCAAGCCTGGGTGAAGCAGTTCACACAGGGAGCAGTGGTCCACTGTCTGTCTGAAAGATCTGATTGTCCTCCCACCCCAGGGGCTAGGAGCAGATGTGGATGACTGTGAATACCTTAATTTCTGCCTGGGCACAGGGAGGATTTGAACCCCCACAAAGGGTAGCAAAGATAAGATCCTGATCCTACATGAGCCCCTGTATTCTGCTTCATGCAAGGGAGAATCAGGCACACCACTCAATCGAGGGTCCTACACACACCAAAGAAGCTAGGTGAGGACTTAAGAAAGCATGAATACTAACTAGGCAACCCTAGCATGTGGAGCAAACCAAACCACAGGATCCAGACTCTCCTAAATCTGACCCCAGAGCCAAGCACTGAAACAGGCCAAAGAGCTAGAAAATCAGGCCATGGAAAGCTACGGCTGCTGTAGCATTGTTGTCACAGTGCCACCATCCTGACCTTCCTTGCTGCCTCAGCTCACTCAGGCACCACATGGAGAGTCTGGATTGGGTGATCGCTGAGGTTTCTATTATTTGGGTCTTATGATGTAACATATCATTTTTAGGGAAAATAAAAGCCAATTTCTGACCAAGCAAAGGACCTTTTTCCCTGGAAATTTGGATCTAAATTACTTCTCATTCAAATTTCTGAGTTTTTTGTTGTGTTTTTTTTCATTGAACTGGCAGAAATGAAGGTTTTTAAAATTAAGAACAAAAATTAAGTTATTTCACAAAATTAGAGCCATATTCTGAGAGGCACATTAATAATGAAGCAGAAGTACTGAATAAATAGCACTTAATCACTCCATAATAATAAGACACCAACAGGGTGATTACACTGATCTCCCTGACACATTCAAGTCCATACCTAACAGTGTCATATTGTGTAAAAAATGCTATCCTCCCCTATTTATTTACTTACTTACTTACTTACTAGAGGCCTGGTGCATGAAATTTGTGCGGGGGGAGGGGGTGTCCCTCAGCCCGGCCTGTACCTTCTCCAATCTGGGACCCTTTGAAGGATGTCCTATTGCTGGTTTACAGGAATTGGACCTAAACTGGCAATTGGACATCCCTCTCACAATCCAGGACTGCTGGTTCCTAACCACTCACCTGCCTGCCTGCCTGCCTGATTGCCCCTAACCACTCTGCCTGCCAGCCTGCTTGCCCCCAACTGCCCCCTGCTAGCTTGATCATACTCAATTGCCCCCCTTCCAGTGTGCTTGCCCCCAGCTGTGCCCCCTACTGGCCTGCTCACTCCCATCTTCCCTCCCCACTGGCCTGCTTGCCCCCAACTGCTCCTTTGCTGGCCTGCTCACTCCAAACTGCCCCCCCACTGTCCTGATCACCTCAAACTGACCCTCATTAATGTCCTACTCGCCCCCAACTGGCCTTCCTGCTGTTCTGCTTACCTCCAATGGCCCCGCCCCCCACCAGCCTGATCACTCACAAATGCCCTCTCTTCTTGGCCTCTAACCACCTCTATCTCTGCCCCACCACCATGGCTTTGTCCAAAAGAATGTGCAGACAGTCTCCTGGAAGGTCTCTCAGTTTAATTAGCATATTATCATTTTATTATTATAGATAGAGGCCTGATGCACCGGTGGGGGCTGGCTGGTTTGCCCTGAAGGGTGTCCCGGATTGGGGCAGGGGTTCCCTCAGCACGAGGGTCCCAGCCTCAGCCTCAGCGCGAGGGTCTCAGCCTCAGCGCGAGGGCCTCAGCCTCAGCACGAGGGTCTCGGCGCCCAGCCCCAGCACGAGGGTCTTGGCGCCCCAGCCCCAGCACGAGGGTCTCAGCCCCAGCCTCAGCGCGAGGGCCCCAGCCCCAGCCCCAGCGCGAGGGCCCCAGCCCCAGCCTCAGCGCGAGGGCCCCAGCCCCAGCCTCAGCCTCAGCGCAAGGGTCTCAGCCTCAGCCTCAGCACAAGGGTCTCAGTGCCTCAGCCTCAGCCTCAGCGCGAGGATCTCAGCCCCAGCCTCAGCGCGAGGACCTCAGCCTCAGCCTCAGTGCGAGGGTCTCAGCGCCCGCAGCCTGGCACCAGCGCCCCAGCGCCCCAGCACCCCAGCCCCCCAGCCCCGTCCCTCTCCCCCGCGGGCGTCACCAGCAGCGGGGACTCAGTCCAGCACTGGGAGGAGGACGGCGGGGTGCCGAGCGAGCTCCGCTAGTCCACGTTCCATGCCTGCGTTTCCCCATTGCGGGGCCCAGCCCGGCGCCCTGTGCTTCTGGGCACGTCCCCCCAGGCCCCGGGGCCTCGACCTCGCCGGCGAGCCCGCCTCCGGGCCGGGGACGCGGGCCGCTCCTTCCCCGGATCCCGGTCCCCCCCAGTCACCACTTCTCCAAATAGGTTTTCAGTATCTTGCTCTCTCTCCTCTTCTGGCACCCCCACAATTCTGATGTTGGTACGCTTGAAACTGTTCCAGAGGCTCCTTACATCACGTTGACATCCTTGGATTCTTTTCTCTTCTTGCTTTTCCAGTTGAATGTTGTCTGCTTCTTTATATTTCAAATTTTTGACTTGATTCTTGCCTTTCTCTAGTCTGTTGTTAGGACTCTGTATAATATTTTTTATTTCAGTCAGTGTATGTTTAATTTCTATTTGGTCCTTTATCATCTTTTGTTGGACCTTTTCCATCTCTAGTTGGCTCTTTTGCATCTCTAGTTGGTCCTTTTTCATCTCCTCTTGGGTCTTGCTAAATCCATCCATCTTTTCTAGCATATTCTTGAAAAACCTTATAAGCGTGGTTTTGAACTCTATATCTAGTCTTTTTTTTTTTCCTCCATTTCTTTTGTTTGTGATCCCCTCCCCTGTCTCGGCATTTTCACTATACCGGGGAAACTTCTGTGTTGGATTCAGCCTTATGATACCAGACGCAAAGCCGCAGATGCCTCTGTTGAGCTTGGGATGGGTGGAGTCTCAGGGCTTAAGGGACCGCCTTGCCTTCCAGTCGGCCCCGCCCTCCACGGCCCCTGAGTCTCACGTGACTGGGTAATGGCTGGAGCGGTCCTTGTGCGCTCGCGCACCCGCAGCGCCTCTAACCGCTGCCTTTCCATCTCCCCTGCGCGCCAGGACCACACGAGTCTAGGTCCCCAGGGTTTCGCCCGAAACAGGGGCCTAGTGGACTCAGAAGTGGCACAGTTGGGAGGGTCTGTCTCCCGCCCACTCGCGAAAGCCAGCGGCACAATCAGCAATCTGTCCTCCGCGCAGCACCGTGCGCGTGCGAGACCTGACCTGATCTTCTGCGACTCCCCTAAATTTCCGTGCACCTCTCCCTTTTCACAGTCCAAACTCCCCTGTATGAGTTTCGGCTGGATCTGGGGTTTAGTGTCGTAAGATAAGGGGTTCAATGCCGTTGAGAGTCTCCGTTTCCCTCCCGCCAGAGAAAGCCAGCCAGGTCCTCTGGCGCCCGCTCTCTCAGCGTGCACGCGTCTCCGTACCTCAGCTTTTTGCAGCTCCTCTGGGTTTCTGTGAGCCCCTCTCTTTCCTTCTAGTTGTAGAATTTCCACTCAGCCAGCTTTCCTGTGGTTCTGGATGATGTCCGTTCTGTCTTTTAGTTGTAGTTTTGAAATTGTTGTGCGAGGCAGCAGTGTAGGTGTTTACCTATGCCGCCATCTTGCCAAATCCCCGGCTCCCCAGATCTTGATGAATAAGCACAGGGAACTTCCATTTTTGTAAAATCATTGTTGGGGGGTGGCGATCCCAGTGTGAGGACTGTGGGTGTGGCAACTGGCACCAGCCGGGTGGGGTCTGCTTTCCCCCTCTGAGAGTTCCTCCAGCGGGCTCTGCCCATGCGATGGACACAAAGGGGTGCCCTGTACAGATATGGGTGGGCTCCCCGTGAACATGCGCAGAGACTCAGAGACTAAGTTCATGGGAGAGACTCAGAAGGGGTTTAGTGAGGTGGATTACAACAGTCTTCTTAGTACCCGATTCCGAAGGGTCGCAGAAAATTCACACTCTGCACAGAACTCATCTCCTCACAGGCAGCCGGGCTGTTGTCCCACTTATTGATGCACTCATTGGTTGATTCTTGTATGAGCCCTGACCGGGGATCGAACTTGCAACCTTGGCATATCAGAACGACCCTCTAACCAACTGAGCTACCCGGCCAAGGCTCCAAACTGATTTTTGTGTGACTTCTGAACCAGTTCTAAAGTAAATGCAGTAAATGGAGAGAGCTAGAAATTTCTCCCCTTCCAAAGTGCAATGATAGTAGTATCTTGAGAATGAGTATGCATTTCTGGCCAGGGTAACTGGCAGCCAAGTTCAATTTCATGGAGTTTCACACCTATGGTTTCAAAATCTTCAAGTTCTGAGTGGATGGCAGAGTAAGAATAAGGCTTCTCCCCTCCCCCGCCCAGCGCTCCCCCCACTTCATTTCCCCCGCCCTCCTCCCCACCATGGCTAATTTGCAAGATCCCTACATACAGGAATAACAAAGAGCACTCTGCCAAGGAGAGAATATCTTTAAAAGGGGGACATATTGCCCTCCCGCCCAACCAGCCTAGCTCCCTCCAAAGTTGCTATAGTAATGGGCAACCTTCCACTCAAGTCCTTTAGCTCCGAGTCCAAGAGAAATCACACCACAATGGGTATTGCTATTCAGAGTCACAGATACATAGAGATAACTCTGCCAAATGAGTGCACATGCTTTGATAAAACTGAGTTTCCAGCCTTCCCAACTAAGAACCAGCTCCTAGTCCTTGGGAATCCCCAAGTGGGGATCCCTGTGGCAGCCTAAGTGATTGGTGGTGTCTGACTATGAAATTCTCTCATCATTCAAATTCAAAAAGGCCTCTGGACATAGGAGCCTGGAACAGAGGAATCTCAGAGAGGGAGTGGGGGTGGGGAGAGATTAACCAAAGAATTTACATGCATATCTGCATAACCCATGGACACAGACAATAGTGTGGTGAAAGGGGGCGGGGCGGGAGAGTACAGGGTGGAGGGAGTCAGTGGGGAAAAAAGGGGACATTTATAATAGTTCCAACAATAAAGATAAATTTGTTAAAGCTCTCTGATCCAAGCGGAGCCAGAGGGAGATTGGCCCCTCCCATAACCAGCTGGCACTGAGGTGCCAAGTGTTGCAATTCCCTCCAAGCTCAACCAGTCACTGGCCCCACCTCTGGGGTGGCCCTGTTGGTTTTGGTAGCCGAAGGCTTTGGGTGAGCTTGGCAACATTACAAACTTAAGCAACAGTCAGACCTCCCTCCCCCGCTCCTGCTTCTGGCAGGTGCAACCTCCATGCAGTTGTTTAGTGTTGCAGCAACCAGAGTAGGTGCGGGAGCTGTGCACGTATTTCCACTGCAGAGGGAGTGTCAACATGCTGGCCACCTTCGCTTCCTGCCTGTCCTCCCTTAGAAGCCACACGAGGCCGGGGCTGCACAGCAGCTCACTCTTGCTCCTGCTTGCGGCTCATCTCCCGTTTTCCTGCTGACCAAGGCGTCCCACGCAATTCCTTGCTCAGCTTCGCCCTCCTGGGTAAATTCCAAGCGCTGCTTCCTTCTCTCTGCTCTGGCCTCTATAAAAACACACGGGGCTTGACGAGATAGTGTCCCCATGTTCATAAGCACTGCCTACACAAGGTAAGACATGGAAACAACCTGAGATCTGTCATGGGTGAACGGATTAAGAAGTGCAGTATACATATCAATGCCATACAACATCCTGTCAAGAGATGGAGAGGCTGCCACTGTGACCACATGAATGGACCTGGAGGGCATGATGCCAAGTGAAGTATGTCAGACAGAGAAAGCATACTGCATGGTGTCATTTACATGTGGACTCACAGAAGAAGAGATCAGATCTGTGTTACCACAGGGAGAGGGGATTGCAGGAGGGTGGTCGGAAGGTACAAATTTCCAGTTATGGATAAATACTGGGATGCAATGCACACTGTGCTGACTATCGTTAGCACTGCTGCCTGGTTGTTCAGAGAGTAATTCCTAAGAGTTCTCATCACAAAGAGCAATAAATTCTTGCTTGTGTATCTATGAGATGATGGACACTAAGCCTATTGTGGCAATCATTCCGCAATATGTATGTCAAGTCACCACGCTGCACACCTTACACTTACCCAATGTTCCATGTCCATTTGTATAGATGTAGATGTGAACAACACGAACAACAACAAAAAATGGACTTGGCTTGAGTCTCACTTCTCACATCTGGTTGAAAGAAAATGGAAAGTGATTAAAAAACCCTCACTACTGCCTGCTGCTAAGTCACTGAGTCAGCTCCCAGTGTGTGTACTCCCCTTCCTAGCTGTGGAATCACAGACTTAGACCCCTACTCCAGCTCGGCGGTCTGCGTCATCTTGGCTTGCAACTCTGATGATTGAGCAAGAAGGACCCATATTCTGGTTCTCACAGCACTGTTTCTCAAAGCAAGAATTTCCCCACACAGCCGCATGCCGTGCAGAGAAGAGAGGATGGAGAAATGAGTTCCTAGTTGGTGCTCAATGTATCTGACATGGCTTTAGTTTATGTAGACAAAGTTACCAAGCAGAGAAGACTAAAACCTCAGCATAACCTACTGAGCTTTTGTTTCTAGCACTTTCTTTGGATCAACCACATCTTCATGTTTCAACATACTCGATGATCTACTGTGCTTACATCTTAGTGAGAGCGAAGCCATTACTCACTCTTTTTAGTGAACAGTTGCTTCTTGAATCACCATGTCCCCTCATCAGTGTGCCCGTAGATGGCTTTAGAGTGCATGGCTATAGGTACCTGAGAAAATCAGGTACAGAGCAAACACACTAGTCTATTTAAAATTCTCATGCAGTTTCTGCATCCTTCTACCACTAAAAGTATTGGTATAAATGTGTCTTATGCTCATCCACTAATGATAAAACACGAGTAGGAAGTGATAGGGGTAGAAATAGAATACTGGGGACCAGCTACAACTGTAAGAAATAGTCACCATGCTCTGTTAGCCATGATTGTGTTCTGATTAAAGAGGCACATTCTGACCTGGCTGGGAGTGGCCCATGGACCTGGGAGCTCACCTGGAGATGCAGCCCTTCCCATCAGGAGCCCCCTATAATCGTGGGAAAATGAACAACTTTGTTGCAGAACCCAGAGCTGCCAGCCCTTTGAAGGCCCCCCTCCAGCCTTGGCATATCACCAGCCCTTTGAAGAACCCAGTCCTTGCATATCTCTAAGTTCTTGGAGGATCCCAGCCCTTTGCGTACCAGCAGAGCTTTGCTAATCATCAGCCTGCTTGCCTGTAAACTGCCCATTTGGCATATCCTTTGAATACTTTCCTATGGGATCTTTATCTTTGTACCAATATAAGCAGCCAGCTTATGGTGGGTGTGGAGCAGATTTTGGTGGATGACCTGCTCTCCCATGCTGCCAGCAGGATTGGAATAAATGCTCAATGAGTCAACCAATCCTGCCTCTGCTTATCGGCTCAAGTAGTGACAGGCAGTGCGGACCCCTTGGTTGTCTGGTTTGAGGAGGACTTGGTTGGATCCAGTGAGCAGTGTCCTGGAGGAAGACATTAGAAACCTTGGAGCAGCACTGAAGGTGCTGTCGGCACCTCTTCTCAGATAACCAGGAAATAATGGGAAAGAATTGGTCAGTTTGTGCTGGCTGGAGCATCTGGAACCAAGGGGAAGGACAAAGTGTTTTGACAATTTCTCCTGGGACACGGTAGAGTGTGCTGATGAAGAACACGAGCTTTGGAGTCAAACAGATGTGGAAATGAAACCCTGTTCTATCCCTCACTAGCTGTGACATCTTAGGTGCGCTCCTTTATCTCTCATTTAATGGAGACTACACAAGATTAATGGATACAACATGTTTAACATAGAACCCAACACTGAAGTGCTCCATAAAAATCAATTTCTGCATTTAGCCTTTCGTTTTATTCATCCCTTTCTCTCAGCTACCTTGCCTAGCACCTGTGCAGGTCCATTCTCAGGAGCCACTGGACCTCTTTCCTATCCAGCCTCAAAGCTGTAACTCTCAACTCTGACCTTGCCATCTCACTGGCTCTCTCTCAGTCAGCTAAGAGAGCAGTAATGCAGCTCCCACAGGAGACTCACCAAGCCATTCTCTTTTGTTCCCTCGCCCTGTATAGAACCTGCTGACGGCTTGACTGATTCTCTTCATTGCTCCAGCTGGAACCACATGTTTAAAGAGCTAAATCTTTGCCCTGGCTGGTTTGGCTCAGTGGATAGAGCCTTGGCCTATAGACTGAAGGATCCCGGGTTTGACTTCCTTCAAGGGCACATACCTGAGTTGTGGGCTTGATCGATCCCCAGTAGAGGGCGTGCAGGAGGCAGCCGATCAATTATTCTCTCTTATCTTTGATGTGTCTATCTCTCTTCCTTCCTCTCTGAAATCAATTTCTAAAAAAAAGAGTTAAATCTTTGAGGTGGAAGGAACCTTGGCACCATTTCACCTGTGGCAAATGCTATGCCACAGGCAAACCTGTGGTGGGCATGGGACCCCTACCGTAGGGAGCAGTGCTCATAGGGTTCTCACTGGTGCTGTGGGCTTTGCAGACCCTTCAGGGAGGGGCAGAGTGGATGGGAAGTGGTGGAGGAGGTTTAGCAAAGGAAATGTTCAAACAGCCCTAAGGGACTGAAACATAGACTGGCCGAGGGCGTGGGTGTCAGAAGGGAAGTAGAGATAGGGCTAGATAAAGAAAGAATTTCAGAAAAGAAAAACAAAAACATTGTAAAATACTATAAAGTATTGGTAGCATACATTTCGCTATCTATTTTCTTATCTAACTTCCTTATGTCATTTCCAAGGCAAATTTTCCTATCTTCATCTTCTGAGATAGAAGGTATTGCCTATAATTCTATCATATATATCAAGGTCTTAAAATATGATGCTTTAAAATGACTTAAACTGAACCTTCAGCCCACAATATCTCTGACAAGTGTTTAGTTGAACTTGGATACTTCCAATGTGAAGGAGCCTAATACTGGAAGAGGCAACTCATTTTATCCTTTTGTTCATTTGTTAAATTTACTTTAAGTTGAGGTATCATTACATAAAGTAAAATGCACAGACCTTACCTGTACCTCGGTGAGTTTTGACAGTGTCTGTGTATTTGAAAATGGCCAGCACACTGAAAATGTCTCCATGCAGCAGTTCACTCCCTTCCCGCCCTCCCAGGCACCCACAATTCTGATTTCTGTCCCAAAACGTAATTCACCTCTTCCTGGACTTCACCTAAGTGCAGTCACTCAGTGTGTGTATTCTTCTGTGCCTGGGTCTTTCACAGAACAATTTTTTTTTGAGATTCATCTGTTGCTGCTGTAGGTCTTAATAGTCCCTCTTTATTGCTGTATGAATATACCTCAATTTGTGTATCCATTCTCTTATTGAAAACAATGTCTACATTGTTTTCAATATTTTTTGTAGGCATATGATTTAATTTTTTTAACTTCTGGATCACCAGATAGATAAATATTTATAAGAAAATGCCAATTGGCTGTATCATTTTGTATTTTCACCAGGAATGTTTAAGAGATCCGGTTGCTCCACAAACTTTCCAACATTTGGCATTGTTAGAATTTAACATTTTTAACTCTTCTAGTGTGTGTGTAGTCGGGTCATGTCCCATTATGGTTTTAATTTGCATTTCTCTATTGATCAACAATGATGAGCATCTTTTTTATGTACTTACTAGAGGCCCAGTGCACGAATTCATGCATGGTTGGGGTCCGGCCAGCATGCCCCCCAACCTGGCCCCATGGGAGTGGATCGGGCCAGTTGACCAGCCACAGTACATGTCATAACAACCAGTCGTTTCAGTGTTCTGGTAGCTTGGCTTTTATATCTATATAGATTGGCCAAGTAAGTGCAGAGTTTGTCCCGTGTTTTGCCTATTTAAAATATTGTCTTTTGCCTGGCCAGCATGGTTCAGTGATTGAGCGTCCACCTTAGGAGGTCATGATTGGGTTCCTACTCAGGGCACACGCCTGGGTTGTGAGCTCTATCCCCAGTGGGGGTGTGCAGGAGGCAGCCAATCAATGATTCTCTCTCATCATTAATGTTTCTATCTCTTTCTCCCTTCCTTTCTGAAATCATTAATAACATATTTTTAAAATAAATAAATTAAAATTAAAATATTGTCTTTTTATGATTGAACTAGAGGCCTGGTGCATGAAATTTGTGCACAGGAGGCTTCAACCCAACCTGCTCCCTCTCCAATCTGGGAACCCTTGAGGGATGTCTGACTGCCCATTTAAACCTGATCCAGGTAGGATCAGGCCTAAACAGGCAGTCGAACATCCCTCTCACAATCCAGGACTGCTGGCTCTCAACTGCTCACCTGCCTGCCTTCCTGATTGCCCCTAATCACTTCTGCCTGCCAGCCTGTTCACCCCCGAACTGCTCCCCTGCTAGCCTGATTGTTTCTAACTGCCTTCCCCTGCTGGCCTGGTCACCCCTAACTGCCGTCCCCTTCAGACCTGGCTCCCCCCCAACTGCCCTTCCCTGCATGTTTGATCACCCCCAACTGCTCTTCCTTGAAGGCCTGATCCCTGTTAACAGCCCTCCCCTGTTGGCCATCTTGTATTGGCCATCTGGTGTCCACATGGGGGCAGGATCTTTTGAACACATAAGGGCAGTCATTTTATATGTTGGAGTGATGCTCAATCTGCACTCTTTTATTAGATAGGAAAGAGGCCTGGTGCACGGGTGGGGCCAGCTTGTTTGCCCTGAAGGGTGTCCTGGATCAGGGTGGGTATTTCCTTGGGGCATGGAGTGGCCTGGGCAAGGGGCCTATGATGGTTTGCAGGCCAGCTACACATCCCCAGCGACCCAAGTGGAGGTCCTGGTATCTGGGACTTATTTATCTTCTACAATTGAAACTTGGTTGCCTTAAGCAGAGGCCTGGGCTGGCCTGGGTGTGTGGAAAGCTTGGCTTCCTCCATCGCCAGAGGCAACCCAAGCCTCCCTCCTGTTCTCTATGTGGCTGTAGCCATCTTGGTTGGATTAATTTGCATACTCACTCTGATTGGCTAGTGGGCATGGCTGGTGGGTGTAGCAGAGATATGGTTGATTTGCATATTACTCTTTTATTAGATAGGACTAGAGGCTCAGTGCAGTAAAGTCTTGCCAGGGAGGTGGGGAGTGTCCTTCAGTCCAGCCTGCTCCCTCTCCATTCTGGGACCCCTTGACGGATGTCTGACTGCCCATTTAGGCCTGATCCAGGTAGGATTGGGCCTAAATAGGCAGTCAGACATCCCTCTCATAATCCAGGGCTGCTGGATCCCAATTGCTCACTTGCCTGTCTTCCTGATTGCCCTTAACCACTTCTGCCTGCCAGCCTGATCACCCCCTAACCACTCCTCTGCCAGCCAGATTGATGCCTAACTGCTCTCCTGCCAGCCTGTTTGCCTCTAACTATCCTCCCCTGTTGGCTTAGTGACCTCTAACTGCCCTCCCCTGCAGGCCTGGGTCCTCCCCAATTGCCCTTTCCTGTAGGCCCAGTCACCCCAACTTTCCTCCTCTTCCAGCCTGGTGACCTCTTACTGCCCTCCCCTGCAGGCTTGATCATCCCCAACTGTCCTCCCTTGCAGGCCTGGTTCCTGCCAACTGCACTCCCCTGCTGGCCTTCTTGTGGTGGCCATCTTGTGTCCACATGGGGGCAGAATCTTTTGACCACATGGGGGCAGTCATCTTGTGTGTTGGAGTGATGGTCAATCTGCATATCACTCTTTTATTAGATAGGATAGAGGCCTGCTGCACGGGAGGGGCCAGCTGGTTTGTCCTGAAGGGTGTCCTGGATCATGGTGGGTGTTTCCTTGGGGCATGGGGTGGCCTGGGCAAAGAGCCTGTGGTGGTTTGCAGGCTGGCCATGCCTCCCAGCGACCCAAGCAGAGGTCCTTGTATCTAGAATTTATTTATCTTCTACAATTGAAACTTTGTGGCCTGGAGCAGAGCCAAGACTTCTGCTCCCACAGCCATTGAAACTTTGTTGCCTTAAGTGCAGGCCAGGGTATACGGAAAGTTTGACTTTCTCCATCGCCAGGGGAACCCAAGCCTTCCTCCTGCTCTCTCTATGGCCATAGCCATCTTGGTTGGGTTAATTTGCATACTTGTGCTGATTGGCTCGTGGGCGTGGCTGGTGGGGTAGGAGAGGTATGGTAAATTTGCATATTACTCTTTTATTAGATAGGATTGTAGGTGGTCTTTCTATATTCTGTTTATGAATCCTTTGTCAGAGATACACAGGGTAGGCAAAATAGGTTTACAATTTTGAGTATGCAAAACACAGAATATATTATTTATTTGCCTGACAACCATTAACCTGCTTTTTCCCACTCCTGTATATTTCTCTCAGTCTGTGGCTTGTTTATTCATTCTATTAACAATATCTTTTGATAATCATAATTTTTAATTTTAATAAAATACATTGCATCAATTTTTTTTATTTATTGTTACTTATGTGTTTATGTGTGTCCTTCCTAAGAAATATCTGCCCACTCCAATCTGCAAAGAGATCCTCCCACATTTTCTTCTAGAAGTTTACAGTTTAGCTTTACATTTAGGTTTATGGTTTATCTCAAGTTCATTTTTGTATGTGAGGCAGAGTAGAACTGGGCACACCTGGAGTTCCGTCTTGGGGCTTTTCAACTTTCACCTCCTCCACATAAATCCCACACAGGCTGAAAGGGCATATTTTGAAGAAGAAAAGACCTCATCATTGCCCCACCATTTAGAGAATTCCAAGGGTTTCTTGCCAGAAATGAGATGAAGGCCAAGTATAAAATATTTATGATGAATTAGAATAGTTTACATAGCTCTCCTCCTCCACTAATGATAGAAGCTTTTTTTAATTTGCGATTGCTATATTGTCTGTAATTTACTTTAAAAACTTTAATATAAATAATGTCAGGTACTTGTGCATAAAGTAACTTAGCTTAATGTGGGGGCTACTAGTATCCAGTCAGCATCTAAGGGTCCCTGTTGGCTACATGTCCAGAGTGTGAATGGCATCCAAAGGGTCCCTGTGGGGCTCACAGTCTGAGTGTGGTCAGTGTCTGAAGCACTTGGCAGGAATCCAGGCTGCAGCGGTATTGGCTACACAGAGAATTTGCCATCTCATTATCTGAACCTGGATCAATGATGCCTGAAACCACTGGTGAAACCAGTGCTGCCATGGATGAAAAGGGGCCACATTCTAACCCTGACCAGCTAGGGAGCCCTGCACAGCAGCTGTACACACTCAGAGACCCGCAGTAACCATAGGGGATGCTCTGAAATGGAACTGTTCTAACTGAAAGCAGTTGTGGTAGGAAGTCATGTTCTCAGCCAAATAAAGATCAATTTTCACTTCAAGTGAGTCTATTATCTTTTTTTGCACCTACCCTAACATATCTGACAATGTACCTTTGGCACATCAAGCTAATTTCCCTTTTTCTGGATTCCTCAGAGCTCAGGTCCACAGCAGAGCAGAGACCACAAATCCCCTTGTTAATATAAAATACCATTAAAACCTATAAAGAATTTTGTGAGTTTATTTTACCAAAACTGTCTACATATGCCAGGAAGCAGAACCTCAATGAATTGAGATAATGCTCCAGAGAATGGGGGGTTACATCTGTATTTATACATTGCAATCAAAGGAGGGACGTAGGTGGATTACATAAAATCCAATGGTGATAGACTACAGAGGTGGGAGAAAGCAAAGTGGGGAAAAACCCTGGGATTGGATAAAAAGTAAAATGATGGACACATGTTTAGGTGGGAGCAGGAACAATTAACATGCTAATGAAGAAATTTGTGGTATCTGTCCTGGCGCCCAGCACATTAAGTTGTGCCCCAAGGAGTTCAGAAAAAGGGAAGTCACAAGTTACCCAGACATTTTAAGGGTATGTTATTATAGAGGCAAAAAGACACATAGGTTCAGTTAAGGTAAAGGTTGACCTTGTCAGGGAAGATACTGGCCTACGATGTAACTGCCCACCATCACTGCGTTTAGTTAAAGTTTCATTTCAGATCCTCCTTTCTGGTAACTTTAAGTCTCTGAGTTTGCAAGACAGCCATGCAGGCCTCCCCTGAGCCTGTCAGGTCAGCATGTAGCCAGCCCCTTCGTCCACACCCTCATCACTATTGTTAAATTCATTGTTGACTGTTAACTAACCTGCACCCAGGTTTGAACACTTCTTAATGTTGACACTGCTTAAGAAAGGAGGGTGGCGGGGGGGGGGGGGGGCGGCTTGCATGGACAAGCTATAGACTCCAGCAAAGGGCAGGCTACCTTCTCCTCCACAACCGTGCTCAGGCGGCCTCTCTGTTGTTGGTCCCTCTGCTTAGTGGAAAGCCTTGTTGCCAGATACTTGGAGTTTGGTGGAACCCTGGGCTCAGATCACCACTGCTTCATCCTGCATCCATGTTTCCTGTGGATTCTGGGTGAAGTAAATGCCTGGGAGCAGGCCTGACCTAAGCTCCCAGGAAAAGGCTGTGTGACTGCCTTGCTGCCTGTTTCTAAGTCAAATTGTGTGAGTGACAGAGCTAGGTTTGAGGTTTTATAAGAACACTAGAGGCTCACTGCACAAAATTCATGCATGGGAGCAGGGGACCCTCAGCCCAGCTTACATTCTCTCTCAATCTGGGATTGGGCCTAAACTGGCAGTTGTACATCTCTCTTGCAATCCAGGACCCCTGGCCCATAACCACTCGCCTGCCTGTCTGAATGTCTCTAACAACTTGTCTGGCTATCTGATTTTGCCCCTAAACTCAAGCTTCTTCTTTTTTTAATTTTTAATATTTATATTTATTCTTTATTTTTTATTTTAAAAGTCTAGCTTCTTGAGAACCTGAGGCATTTAACATTATTTCATATTCCTTACAGAGAGCTAAGCATGGCAAAATGTTAACTTACATGGAAATCCAATCTAGAAAAGCTGAAATCTATAACCAATCTTTACTCAAGTTCTTTCAGGGTTTATAGTCCACCCAGAAAGCAGTCCAGAAGCATGTCCAAGGTACTCTGTCTATACCAATTCTGATCTGGTCCATTCTTCCACCCTGGTGACTCTGTTTGGGTAAAGAAATTTGCCACACAAGGACTGACTCCTCCATGGAAAGGACTACCCCCACAGTAGTCAAGGTTGACAGGATCCTGACATGGCTTCATCACATCTAGCTTAAAAACAGCCCAGGCAAAATAGAGAGTCCAGGACTCTTCGGACCCTCTAAAGATTAGTCCTGGTCCTCATTCCAGGTCCTTATCTTATAAATAGGCCCACTGACTTTATTCAGCAGAGAATTAATTCTATCAAGCTTATAGTCCTCATATGTCAATTTAACTCCCTTGCCAAAAAAGTCAATGATTTGATTCTCCCAAAAAAACTAGTGGGGAATGTTAGAATAGAAATTTTTGAGCATGCTTCCTCCAAGTTGACTTAGCCTTGAAGCCCAGCTGTGCTCACAAAATAGCCTTGCAAGTTAGAACACTGTCAGTTTTCTGAAGAACAGGATGACATTGTAAATAACATGGTCATCAATAATATGATCCTGACATTACTGAAGAAAAACTATTTTGTCTTAAATTATCTGTTCTGCAAAAACAAGATATAGTAAATGTGCTTAAAAGTGGTCCTGCACAAAGGGTCAGGGCTGCTCTCTGGATTCCCTGTGTGGAGGAAGGCAGAGCAGTCACTGCCTAGCTAATAAAGGCTCCCTAAATTTTAATTTGGTTGTTCACTCATGTTTGCTCTGCAACAAAACATAGCAAATACTTCAATACTTATGGGCTTCTATACAAGCACTTCCCAATTAGAAATGTTTTAATAGGCAGTCTCCAAAAACTTGAACTGGAAAACCTAAAAGCAGAGTGCTCAGATTTCAGGAATCAGGTGCTGTTAGCAGAATTTCTATCCCAATTGAACTCTGATTCTTAGCTCTCAACTGTCTGGACAAACTGCCTTTCACTGTTCCCAAAGTCTCTTGTCACTATCCCATTTTATTTATTTATTTATTTTTTAGTTCAATGTTTTATATCCACATCAGTATCAACATACCATATAAAACCCACCTGCTAGTTTAGCTGGGCAGGCAGGAGGGGAGTCCATGGCAGCATAGAAAACCGGGGTTCTTGTCCCAAAAGAGAAAATGAGTTTACAGTCAAGGAAACAAAATCAGAGCCCAACATGATCAAGGAGAAGCCTTGAAACTGTATTGAGCAGAGGTGCTGTGGGCAGCATGCATCTCGGCTGGCCCAGCAGTACCTGCAGCAGCCTCGGTTCCTGGGAAGCTTGAGGTCAGATAGGGCCCAGCTCTTGAGGTTATTTTTAATAATTTTGCTTTTGGGGAGGAGGGCTTCTGGGCAGCAGCTCCATGTCGGGGTAACCGGTGCGGATTTTACTTCAGGGTTTGGAGGGGAGGTTGGGTCTGTGGGGAGGACCACCCAGCCCTAAATGTCATTGCTGAGGTTCTTGGAAGTGGCCCAGCAAAGTTTCTTCCTGGCTTCTTCCTGCCCTGACCCCAGGTCTATGGCTTAAAAATCAGGGTATCAGGCTGGGGCTGAGCACCAGGGGCCAACATGGCAGCTACAGGCAGGGGGAACTGGGAGAACTGTAGGAACTGGTGGGGCAGCCAGAGCCAGAGAGGGCAGAGCCCATGGGAAAAGGGGCTATGGGGTGAAGGAAGTATGTCTTCTAATGGAGACTTAGAGGTACAGAGACTAAGAGAGACAGAGAGGACAGAGATGGGAATAAAAGAGTGACAGGAAGAGAGAGACTCAGAGAAAGCAAGAGAGAGATTGAGACAGAGAAAGATTCACAAAGAAGAGAGAGAGGCAGACAGAAAGATGGAGTCCAGCTCTCTATGAGTAAGAGGGTTGTGGGGGGCCCGGGGTCCGGGGCTGCATGAGAGTGCCAGTGTGACGGTCAGTGCATGGTTGTGTTGCACAAGGGTGGTGAGCTATTAGCACAGCACCAGCTCCTTCAGAGACCCGCACAGGCTGTCAGGCTCTGCAAAACCAAGCCAGTGGCGGAGAGGTAGATGACATAGTGCTTGGTATCCCCGTCCACCACCACAGAGCAGGCACAGCAGCCCCGCTGGGGTGAGGAAGGTACATTCCGCTGGCCGCTCAGCATTTCTTCAGCCTGCGGGCGGTTGATCTTGGCCACATACCAGGTTCGTTCCTCAAGGTGGGGGAGGCCATCCTCATCCTCCATCAGTGCATTCTGGTCTTCAGGATCATTTGTGATTCCCAACCACTCGTGGATTTTCCTCTGCCTGGCACTCTCTGGGTGAGCCAGACCTGGTCCTGGTCTTGGATCTTGTGCAGCTGCATGAGGTCTGGCTTCAGGCTCATGCAGCTGCACAAACTGTGCCCGGAGCAGGGAGTCAGCTTACATGTCTGAGGAGAAGGAGATAAAGCTTCAAGGTAGAGGGTGGAGGTGAAGTAGAGCAGGGAGCAAGCAGGAAGGGTGGTGGCCCAGGAAGCAGAAATGCAAAAGGCACGGTGTGGGGAGATCTGAACCCTGAACAGAGAGTGCGTTCAGTTCCTGCCAGAGCCTGGTGTTGCGTATGGGCACCCATAACCACTTCCTGTAGGGTGAGACCAGCCTGGGTGAGGGGCCATGGTCGTTATGGTAGCTGGCTTTATATATATATATAACGCGGTCTTGAGGTCAAAGGGCATATACAAACCTGAATAAACACCTGGAAGTTGCTGAATGGCCAAATGATTTCACAACAATATCTTTGACCTGAGCTTTTCACAATAACTGTGGGTATCATTTCATGAACACGTTGTACTGTCAAGGTTTGGTAAACTCTTGACATGCATTAATCTCATTTAATGCTTTGACTGCAGAGGTGGGCTATTCATCACAGGTGAGGGAAGTCAGGCTCAGAGCTGGCATGTGAGCTGGTCGGGGGCACCTCTGGGCTGCAACCTGTGGGAGTTGGCTCCTGGGAGTCGAGCAATCCCTCCCGCCTCTCCATACAGCTCCCAGTGCAGGTTGAACCAAATCAGCCTCTTGCCCTGCTTATGTGATTAAATGCTCTTGGAAAGAACATCTTCAGCCACTGAGCGGGAGAAGGCGCAGGCCAGCTCAGGCTGCTGGGAGGCCGCGCCCGCATTTCTTCCAACACTTTGAGAATCGACCTGCCTCTGAGTGGTCCAAACCCCAATCCGTGATTCAGTGATCTAATTGGTGAGAAGAACTTGATATAATTTGTTTAAGCGCTCTGAAAAAATTTATTCCTTCATCACAACCTTATCAGAAGCACTTGTTGTGTGTGTGGTGGGATAATGGTCTGAACAGGTGTGAGTTCAGCTGATGGCACAAAGGGTAGTTTGTGTGATAGGTTGAGAAATGGCAGACAGGAGGGAGACATCTAACTGCGGGCAGGGCCTCCAGTGATAGGGAGGAACACTCAGGATTTTCCCACAGGAAAGGATGGAGACTTCTCAAAAGAGCCCTATTGTGTCCTTATATGGGCTTTCCATTTCTGATTACAGCAGGGTAGAGTGTGTCATTAGTATGCTAATATATTACAACTAGAGGCCCGATAAACAAAAATTCACTCAAAAGTAGGCCTTCCTTCCCCCGGCTGCTGGCACCTGCTTCCCTCTAGCACATGGGACCCAGGCTGCTTCCCTCCTCCAGCCACTCACAGGCACCCGGGACCTGGGCTGGCTTCCTTCTGACCCTGGCTTGGTCAGGAAGGATATTGAAAGACATCTGGTCTAATTAGCATATTACCCTATTATTATTATTATTATTATTATAGACAAATTTATCCCTCAGCCAGCCTGCATCCTGTCCAATCTGGGATCCCTTGGGGAATGTCCAACTGCAAGTTTATGCCCACTCCTGGGATGGGGCCTAAACCTGAAGTTGGACATCTCTCTTACAATCTGGCTCCTAACCGCTTGCCTGCCTGCCTGATTGCCCCCTAACTGCTCCCTTGCCAGCCTGATTGACACCTAACTGCTCCTCTGCCGGCCTGATTGCCCCCAACTACCCTTCCCTGCTGGCCTGATTACAAGCTCTTATTAGTATAGATATGACCCTTCACAGAAAATTTTACTAACTCTGCTTTATAATAAGGGCTTAACAATTAAATCATCGGGACCAGACACCAAGATTTCTTTTCTTTGAATAGTGTAGGGGATAATTATTTTGTCTTTAAATTGCCCTGAAGTTAAAATGAGATAATGACTTAGAAAAGTATAAAAGCACCATATAAAAATAACTGTCTTTTTCATGTACTGAAAAGACATGAAGTGGTAAAATGAAAAGCACTGTTTTTATTCTCCCCCTTCCTTCCTTCACAGCCTTTATTTAAACTTTGAAATTTAAAAAAATTTCACTCCAATTTTCATTCAATATTATTTTGTACTGGTTTCAGGTTTTATATTAGTTACAGAATAGTGCTTAGACAATCATATACTTTACAAAAGTGTTCCCCGATATTTCCAGTATCTACCTGGCATCATACATCATTACAACACTATTGACTACATTCCCTATTTAAGTGACAATGCTTTTACAGGTTCCTTCAATCTTTCTTTTGTATTGTTTGTCCTTCCCTTTCTTTCTCACTTCTTCCTTCATTTTCCTTATATAGTATCTCAATTGGCCTCAAAGCTCAGCAAAGGCACTGGGACACGCTTAATCCATTTTACAGACCAGGAAACTGAGGCCAATTCCAGTGGCTGTGGAACTTGACTCAGTGCCCAGGGAGGCCTCAGAGCCATGCTCTCCGCCCTTCCTAAGGGGCAGCGGCTGGCAAACCAAACAAACCTTCCTCCTTCTCAAGCACCTCTTCATCCTTTGTCGCAGATGCTCCACATTCTTTCCTCTCCCCTGCCCTGCCCCCATTCTTCACTGGCCCCCCCTTCTCCGGAGCAGGTGGAAGGCTTCGCACTCACCACCTAGGCATGCTCTGCTGAGGGGCAGGAGGGCGGCGGGCTTGCTTTTGGGTCAAGGCAGGAGCAGGAGTTGCCGCCTCTGAAGTGCGAAGGACACCTGGGTGAGGCCCGGTTAGCACCAGGAGCTTCTCCGAATCACGTCAGTCAGTCGGGTACCCTGTGGTGCAGCACCGCTCCACTGAGGTGGCACCGCCCCTCAACCCCCACCTCAGGGCTGCGAGTCCTTGCCCTTCCCCCAGATATTCTTTCATGCCCCTTGATCCCTGACCCGGCCCACCCGCATCTTGGGGCCACTGCAGAACCTCACTCTCTGCAGGTGAGGCAGATCTCTGCCCACCAGCCCCCTGGCCCCGCCCGAGCTCCCTCGAGTACACCCCACCTCACCAGGTTATTGCCTTTGATCTGTGGCACTGGTGGCAACACACTCCTAGCAAGCCTGGTACCCAGAGGGGCACAGGGTCAGTTCTTTGCCCAGAATGCTAGAGGTTGCAGTAGCATTTGCAGATGTCACCCAGAGCCTGCTGGCATAGGCAGTGCCTGTGTGAGGTGTCCTCATAGAGGGATGGTGAGGTGCTGCTTGGTACCCCTTGGAACACCCGCCTCCTGGCCAGCCATTTTGCCAAAGCTGTGGCACTCTCCCTAAAGCCGCCCCTTAGGCAGCCCACAGTCATGTTCACAGGCCCCCTGGGAGTGGCTAGGAGGCTGGGTTCCCCTGACCGGGGTGGGGATGTTCCCAGGCCCCATATGTGTGGCTAGGCAGGCCCGCTGCCCCTCCTGGGGCCTGAAATGGACCCGGACCCTGCAGGTGGCATCTGGCACTGCCAACCCCGCCTCCATAGGCCCAATGGACTGGTACCATGTAGTTAGTGTCTGGTGCTGCCCCACTGGTCTCCCCCAATCCCTGATGGACCAGGACCCCCAGGGGCGGGCCACGGTGCTGCCTGAGCTGCCTGCATATGCAAATTCACCCACCATCTTTGATGGGTTAATTTGCATACTTGCTCCTGATTGGCTGGTGGGCGTGGCTGGTGGGCATAATGGAGGTATGTTCAATTTACATGTTTCTCTTTTATTAGTGTAGACTAGAGACCCAGTGCATGAATTCCTTGGGGTGGCCTGTGGAGGTCGTGTCTCAGCTCACGTTCCCTGAATCACAGCACTGCAGCCCTGCCTGCCACCCTGAATTGGCCTGGCACGGCCCACTCACCTGCTCCGCCATTCTGCCGAAGTCCCACTCTCATTGAGGCCCATCAGGGCTGGCAGTGCTTCCACTGCAGTCTGCTACCAGAGCTTCATCGCCAACAACTGCCATGTTCCACCCTGCCCCCCTGTGGTCAGCACATGTCACAAGGAGCAGTTGAAATGGTCCCACCATCACCTGAGGGGATAATTTGCACATTAGGCTTTTATTATATAGGATACATGTATAATGAGGCCAGGGGTCACCCAAAGATTTGGTTGCCATAGTTGCTGTATTGGATCAAGCTGATCTGCACATTCTAAGCCATAAACCAGTTGGAGGTTGGTCTTGCTATCTTCTTTATAGTCCTTGTAGCCCTTATCGGCTATAGCTGTTTCACCACATACCTCAGAAATACTCACTTCTTGCCCAACTGGTATGGCTCAGTAGTTGAGCATCGACCTATGGACCAGGAGGTCTCAGTTTGATTCCCAATCAGAGCACATGCCCAGGTTGTGAGCTTCATCCTCAGTGCGGGATGAGCAGGAGGCAGCTAATCGATGATCCTCTCTCATCATTGATGTTTCTCTCTCTCCTTCTCTCTGAAGTCAATAATAACATACTAAAACAAACAAAAAAGATGACTCACTTCATGGCCAGGCTGACTCACTTAACACTGACAGGGCCTCAGCTGTCTTTGTAGCAGTCTTTGACGTAAGCCTAGAATGGGCTATTTTCTCCCAGGAGCAGTAATTCAAAGTGTGCTTCCTTACAGAGCCCACAGCGTACGGATGTGAGTAGTGGAGGTAGGGTAATTCTAGCCCTGCCCCCAAGCTGTTTATTTCAATTCAACAGGATATATCTATTAAGTGCAAGACAGGGAAATAGATCTAAAGACCTAATTATAATTTAGAAAAGGAAGTAGGTGCCAAAATAGTTGCTATAATGGAAGTCAGGACATGATCATATCAAGACAGACATAAATCAGGGTTACAGGGCTGTGGGTTGTTGAGGAGAATCTGGACAGAATCAAGAAATGGCCTTTTAGCCAAGACTGGTTTGGCTCAGTGGATAGAGCGTCGGCCTGCAGACTGAAAGGTCCCAGTTCGGTTCCGGTTGGGGGCATGTACCTTGCTTGCGGACACATCTCCACAGTGGGGGGTGTGCAGGAGGTGGCTGATCGATGTCTCTCTCATCGATGTTTCTGACTTTCTATCCCTCTCCCTTCCTTTCTGTAAAAAAATCAATAAAATATATATTTTAAAGAAATGGCCTTTTAGCTGATGGGTTACACAATGGTGGCTGGAGGGGCAGCATTTTTAACCGGCTTTTTCCTGGTGCAGAAAAATGAAAGATGAAAAAACAATATCCTAGGTTCCTATGAGAATGCACTGCAGAGTGGTGGGCCCAAAGCCAGCCTGCACACCTGCTTTCCCAGGTCTAATAGCCCACCAGCACTTCGGGGCGTCTGCTGAACTAGTCTCACTCCAATGGAGTTGGGTCCCCAGGGCTTGGGATGCCTCTCAGCACGTTGGTGCTTGAAGGTGTGTCAGCCAGTTCTGCACTGCAAAGGCTCACAGGGGAAGACACATACAAAATTGATATGTAATTTTCAGGGTGTCAAAGAATCCTAGTCCACATCATAAGAAGGAGATAATCTCCTTGTGACCTTCAGCAAACCATTGTCTGAGGGCAGGACATTTGTTCTGGCATCTACATAACAATAACCAACTCTCAGGTTTCCCCTTCATACACAAAGGCAGGCCTAAGTGTTTTGTTACCAGAGTTCCAGAAGTCCTGTTTCTGAGAAGTAAGGCTAGACCCCAGGGTGAGCAGTGGTCCAGCCTGTGTACCTTCACAGTAATGGCACCCAAGTCCCCAATCTGAAAATTTGAAAACAAATCCCTCAATTTGTCTTCTAGAAAGTGAGGACAACAGGACTTGCCTCATGGCTCTGTCACATTACTCCCTCTAGTGCATCACACCTCCACAAGCACCCAGGCAGGAACAGTGCCCTAGGGCAGTGGTTGGCAAACTTCGGATCACCAGCCACATGAAGCTCTTCCGCCCCTTGAGTGTGGCTCTTCCACAAAACACCACATGCGGGCACCCACGTACAGTGCAACTGAAATTTCGTGGCCCATGCGCAGAAGGTGGTTTTCGGCTCTCAAAAGAAATTTCAATCGTTGTACTGAAGATACTTCGCTCTGTTGACTGATGAGTTTGCCCACCACTGCCCTAGGGGAGGATGAAGCAGAAACAAGCTGTGAAGGGGCAGGATCTGAGTACCCCCTCACCCCTGCCCTGTTTTTCTGTCCTGGCACTTGCTGTCCTGCTGCACTAGCACCTGAAATACCAGCTTCTCTCCCCTCTTCCCGAGGGAGAGAAGCTGGTATTAGATATTGCAGAGAAAGCCAGGAAACCTGGGTGTGAGTCAACCTTACCAAGTCACGTGACCATCCTTTCTGCACCTTAGTTCTCAGAACCTGTGAGACAGTGGTGTTGGTGATGCAGACATTGGCCCACTGCAAAGGCTCACTGTGATTTGGAGTCTGGTGTTAAGCATATGCATATTACTGCTGTGCAGAAGGACTATTTCTAGAACCTTCTCTCTGAAATTCAAGAGTGAGATTATAAATTGCTTAATCTAAGTTCTGGGTGCATATGTATTTTAAACCTCATAAATTATCCTGGACTTTGCCTTAACTAAAGGAATTTTTGGCAACAGCAGAAGAAATAAAAGGCGGCAGAAACAGAATGCTGGAACCAGCTAGTATTGTAAGAAATATTAATCATGCCCTGTTAACCATGATTGTTTTGTTCTAATTAAAGAAGGCACTTCTCCTTGGCTGGAGCTGACCTGAAGATGCAGCCTTCCTCCTCATTTGGAGCCGCCTGTTATCATGGAAAGATGAACAACTTTGCTGCAGAAACCAGAATCGCCAGCCCTTTAGACTTCTAGCCCTTTTTGCATATCCATAAGTCTTGGCACACCTCCAGCCAACTTACCTGTTAACTGATTTCCTCAGGTAACCCCAGCCCTTGCATATACTAAGCCCTTTGAAGACCCCTAGCCTTTTGTATATCTGTAAACTGCCCTTTTGCCTATTTTCCTTTGTCCTTCTACCCAATATAAGCAGCTGGCTTATGGTGGGAGCAGAGCAGATTTTTGTGGATAACCTGCTGCTCTCCCATGCTGCCAGCAGGATTGGGGTCAAGGCTTACAATCATTCAAACCTGTCTCTGCTTATAAGTCGTGACCGGTAGCCCAGACCCATTGTTTCTCCTGTCACAGAAAGAGCTATTTCTCAGGCATTTCTCTAGTTCTTTGGCTGGTGAGCTGAGTGGGAGATACTTGACTGAAGTGATGTAGAAAAGGAATGAGTCCCCACTTCAACTCTGGAAGGTCTTTTTCTTGGTTCTGTGACTCAGAGTCTAGCTTGGAAAGGAGTGGTGCAGGACAGTGAGGTAAGAAAAGTTCTGAAATTCAACTACATTGGCTCCTTAATCCTCACCACAAGGCAAATGGGGGTAGAACCCCACCCCCATCATTCATGTTCATACATTCTATGAATATCATGGAGCACCCACCATATGCCAGGATTATACTGGCAGTGGGGACATAGATGTGAAGTTAGACAACTCTGGTGTTGCCCTCCTGCTGCTTGCAGTTTAAGAGGAAGATGAGGCTAAACAGGTAATGTGACCAGAGAGTATCAAAGGAGGCAGGGGACTCAGAGCCTTAGCGGCAAGAGGTGTAAGCTGGGACAGTGAAGAAGGCCTTGTGGAACCTGAATAGCAGTAGAAGGCAGGCCAGGGGCTGAAGGAGAGTGAGCAGACACTCCAGCATCTGGGAAGCCCACAAAAGGAGAGAGGACAGAGAGAAGTCCAGTTAGCCTTTGGGGGTCCCCCTGCCCTCCTTCTCTTCATCGCTGGTCTTGTTGCCATTTTTAACGTGATTCTGACTGGATAAACATGTGAGACCCTGTGGCCTCTGGGGGATTTTTTCCTCCCCTCACCTCCAGCTCCAGCTTAGCAAGGCCAAGGATGGGCAGGAGGACAGAGAAGGGCCTTGAGTCTGACCATGGCTCAGACTTTCTTATTGCAGCTGTGAGTCTAGAACTGCGTTCCTCAGCTTCTTAAGTTTCCTCTTGATGCAGGGCAGCATCAAGAGAAAGGGCGTGCAGGTTGGGGTAGAGGGGAGATGGTCTACGGCCTTCTATCTTCACTCCCAACTTGGATGTTATTGAGGAAGTAGAGATTTGTTTACGCCCCAGACATCCCGCTTTGAGGTAGCAGAACACCCTACTCAATTGCCTAATTCAGCTCTGACCTCGTCCTGGCAGGCTTCTTCTGTGGCTGCTCCCATCTTATGTCCAGGAGGGGGCCTCAAAGGCGGTGGGGGATGACCAGGGCTCAGATCTCTTTTCATTTCATACAGAAAGAAGACCAATGCCCAGAGGTAACCAGGACAACAATCATGCAGAAACTTGGTTGCAAAATTAGGACTAGAATTCATGTCTCCAATGCCAGTTGCATGCAATACTCCTGTCTGGGGACTTCACAATTGGTGCTGTGATTTCAGTTCACCTGCCATTTTCTTCTCTGATAGTCTCAGGAATTCCCTGCCATCATGCCACAGGGAGGGATTAAGATCCTTGTTTTGCAAATGAGAAACAGACCCAGAGAGGTTATTTGGCCAAGTCTCCAAAGTCAGAAAGTGGACCTTTCTGAGGCAAAGCTCAGTGTGCTTTCCACCACGCCTGTGGGTGGACAGAGGCACACACGGCTCAGGGTCTGCAGATCATCCACCTAGAGTGGCTGGGAATGTAAACAGCGATCACAGAGGAAGGCTTTCCGCCAGTCCATCACCATGACTGCACATTCTGGCTGGTTCAAACTGCTATCTGAACCTCAAGGCAGCCAGCAGTCTGGGTGGTCAAAGCCCCTCCCCACTCCAAATCCACACTCCAGGCAAGTGTTTTCTGCAGGGTCGCTGAGGCTTGCTTTTGTAGAGAAGGTTCTCAAGAAATACAAGCTACAAAACAATGCCTGTAGGGTACCCTGGCTGGGCCATGGCTCGCATTCTCCCTTGGGTTGCATGGCGGCTGCAGGTGTCTTCGCTGCGGGTCTCCGGAGGCCACAAGGCCCACGCTTGGGGAGGTGATGCTGACTAGACAACGCTGGGGAGGAGCTGGCAAGTGGGTCAGCGGCTTCATCAGATAAGCAACTTGCGTGGAGGGGAGAACTGGGTGGTTCTGAGGTTGTGCTGAGAGAAAAACAGGGGGTGGGGGAGAAAAGCGAGGACTGCAGAACCTGAGGCAGGACCCCCGAAGGTCTGGCACGGGGTCAGGGAAAGTGGCAGAAAGCTGGATTAGGGCAGTAGGAAAGGCTGTCTTTCCTGGGCAGGTTGTCTCTGGGGGTGCTGGGTGGGCAAGCAGCTCTGGGGAGAAGGGTAGGAGTCGAGCTGTTGTGGTTCATTGAGTGTGAGGACGTTTGGGAGGAAATGACCAGGCCCTTCTCCCTGTAGACCCAGGGCTCACGCAGCTATGGAAGTCATCTCCCTTCAGCCTGCTCCTCTGTCTTCTGTCTCATTCAAAGCCGGGCTCTGGGCTCAGGGGACAGGGAATCACAGGGATCTGGGACCAGGGCACAGGGCACAGGGCACCACAGGGATCTGGGACCAGGGCACAGGGCACCACAGGGATCTGGGACCAGGGCTCAGGGCACAGGGAACCACAGGGATCTGGGACCAGGGCACAGGGAACCACAGGGACCAGGGCTCAGGGCACAGGGAACCACAGGGATCTGGGAGCAGGGCACAGGGAACCACAGGGATCTGGGA
>JAAGEH010000417.1:4786491-4814947 GCA_011751065.1 Lasiurus cinereus | reverse complement strand
CCACAGGGATCTGGGAGCAGGGCACAGGGAACCACAGGGATCTGGGACCAGGGCTCAGGGCACAGGGAACCACAGGCATCTGGGACCAGGGCACAGGGAACCACAGGGATCCGGGCCCAGGGCCCAGGGAAGCAGGATGAAACCACAGTGAATAGACTGTGGCTATTCCCACAAACCTACAAAACATTCTTGATCTGGGCTTAAATTCAGGGTTGCAGCCCCAGAAGTTTTCTCTCCTGAGGTTGAGGGTCTGAATCTTCAAGCTGAATTTAGGGTTGGTTTGAAGGGTGTACTCCTCACTCCTTGGATATCTGCCCCTCCTGCCTCCAAAGGAAAGCTTCACACACCTGGCTGCCGGCCGAGGGACTGGCGTATGCCTGTGCCCACTTGCTGCTGAGACTCCAGCGCTCCGCGCTCGCTCTCCTGGAGGGGTCGCAAGCCCACCCCCTGCGTGTGGCTGTGGCCACAAGGACATGTTGGGCTCAGAGGAGCTGACAGAGCTTCCGAGGGGGCGGTTGCAGTGGCCTCTCCTGCGCGCTAGATGTTCTCATGTTCTTTGGCCAAGACTCTCACCGGGTCGGTGGGGCTGTCGCCGGGGCCCTGACCTGACGGGGGGTGGAGGCGGGGCAAGGACTGTGCCCTCGCAAAGGAGGCAGTGACCTTCCGGGCGGCCTGGGCATGATCCCCAACAGGCAAATACGCCCTGCGGTGGAGCTGGGGCTGCAACGGGAGTCGGACCAGGTGTGTGCGGCGGGGAGGGCGCCCCCCCCTGAGCCTCGCAGCCTCGACCTCCCCATCCCTCGCGGCCCGCCCCCCACCTCCGCAGGGCGGGGCCGCAGGCGCCGGGAGGCCACTGGCGGGAAGGTGCACGCGGGACGCGGCTGAGGCTTCTCACGTGACGGCGCGGCCCGGGGGCGGGCGGCGGTGGGGGGCGGGCGCGGGCGCGGGGCGCGGGGAGGGCGGGGCTGGAGCCCGGGCGGCCGCGCTCCCGCTCGCGCTGCGCATTCTCTCCGGGCGGCGGCGCCCCCCGCGCTGCGCGAACATGGCGTCCCCGAGCCGGAGGCGGCCGCGCCTCCTCTGCGTCCTGCTCGCTCCGCTGGCCCTGCTCGCGCTGCCGCCGCCACCGGCTCCGGGCGCGGCGGGGACGCAGACGTTGCCCGGCCGCATGCCCCGGGCCCAGGACCGCGGCTTTTCTGTGGTGCCGGCCGATCCGCGGGAGCTCCGGCGGCGGGCGCCCAGGGAGCCGCCGCGCCGGAGACGGAGCGCCGCGCTGCAGCCGGAGCCCCTCCAGGTGTACGGACAGGTGAGCCCGTGGCCGGCGCCCAGCTCCTCCTCCCCGCGGCTCCTACCCCGCATCCACCCCGCGCAGCAGCCTTCTGGTGCGGCACCGCGGGGAACCCCTGGCTTGATTCGTTCCTTCCACCCCCCCACCCCCCAGGAGCACACCCTCTGCAGTTGAATTGCATTCATCTTTCCTCCTTCCCTTCGGTTTTAGCAGACGTTCTCCAGGTAACTGGGTGCACATTCCGCAGGGAGTGCTGTGGGCACGGAAGCGGGGGTGTGGAGGGTGCCTTCATTTTACATGTGGGTGGGAGGTGGACCTGCCTGAGCAGAGCACCCTTGGGCCGTGCAGGCGAGCAGCCTGTGGTTGGCGCAGAATAGCGTGATGAGGGGATTTCCACTCTTGCGTTCTGACCGCAGTTCAGGCCAGCAAACCGGAAAGCAGGACATCCAGATAGAGCCAAGGGACAGTGTCTGTGTGCACGCTTGCTTGTGCGTGCGCGTGTGTGCGCGCGCGTGCGTGTGTGTAAGTGTGAGCTTCTAATCCACCCCACCTCCCTTCAACACAATTGACTTTGTTTTGGATGCGACTATCCCTCATGATTTGAAAGACTGCAAACATTTGTGGAGCGTTATTCTTTGATCTATTTCTATCTAGGCAATGGGATCATTATTAGATCACGAGTAACATGAATTGCACTTTCATGGCCAGACTTCATGCTAGAAATTGCAAACCGGGTGTGTGGGTTAGTATCAGCATTGGAAAAATTAATTTGACTGTGCTATGGCTTCTTGAGACTCCCAAGCCTGCAGTTAAGATTGACATCAACAAAACTAAAAGGTCAGTGGGGGAGAAAAGGTGGGAGCAATGGAGGCAGTAAACAGCACGATTTCTACAGTCAAAATGCCCCCCTGTAAAATAACAGTTAAAAAATTAGTCTGAATTTTGCCTCTCTTCACTGAATTTTCTTTAGCCATTTCTTCAGGAAATAAAGTTAAACATCAATCCTTGGAGCCATCCGAGGAAGAACCTTGTAAACAAACCATCTTACCCTATTGTGTCATTTGAATTTTTTTAAAATTACATATATTGCAGTGACATTGGTTAACCCTCCTGTATCATTTTGTTGAGGAAGAAACCAAACTGGGCAGGTGAAGTGACCAGCCTGAGGTCACATGGGCAGCAGGGCTGCCTGCTGAAACTTGTGTCTGCATTGTCTGACTTTAGGGCGGCCAAACAGTTGCCCTGACATTATGTGAAGCTTCTTAAATACCTCCCTTTAACTCTATGTGTGTTGGGCTATGAAGAGGGGAGGGGTGATGGTAAGTGGGTGGGAGCATTTGACTTTTGCTGCTGTCAGCCCCTGGGGACCTTGGTGTGTGCCAGTGGGCAGGTAAGAGCTTCCCACCGCTGGTTGAAACTTGTGTGTTGTTGAAGTCAGCAAGGTCCTTGCTCTCAGCAGAGATGTCAGCATCCTGCACAGGGGTCCTGGAGGGGATGGGGAGTGGGGTTCCCTGTTCATTGAGTCTCCCCAGTCAGCTCTGCTGTGGACCTGAATCAGCTCTCTGGGGGCCTGGAGTGGATGTGGATGCAGGGGGGCGAGGATGGGGAGCAGTCCCTTCCTGAGCTCAGGTCTGCTGCAGCGATAGTTTTGGTGGAGGGCAGAGCTTTCCTGTCCCAGAAATATGCACACAGGTGCCCACCCCCTCCTTGTGTGAGGTTTGTGAAAGCTTCCTTGGGGCAAATTAATGATGAACTGTGTTCTCAAAACCCACGGCTCTTACATGCAGCCAGGCAGGGTGAGTGTGTTTCAGTTGAAGGATGGAGAGCCCGCAGTCCAACATATAATGAGGAAGTCCTGTCCAAAGCAGGACTCAGGGCAGTGCTGCTGTTTTTCCTCGCAGCCTGTCTTCTGGGACCACTGCTCTCTGATGCCCGAGGTTCATTTGAATCTTTAAGGATTGGGTTAGGTAGAAGGAAGAACGTCCTGGTGCTGGGCTTTTTGCAGTGAGGACCCCTGTGCAGGCCTTCAGCTCTGAGCACAGCAATCGGTGACCACAGGGGCTGGCGCCCCTCTGGGTGCTCTGGGGGAATTCACCTGTTTGGAATGCCCTTTCAGGCGAGGGTGACCTTTTTGCCTGTTTCTCCTCGGACAGACCTTGCTTGTAACTGTCCCTGCCGGTTATGAAAAGTATTGCCTTCACTATTGTGTCGGGATGTGGACTGTAAACACATGCCCATTCTGCCTCTAGCCCTAAGCCAGGTTCCACTTTGTACCCCTTCCCTTTAACTTTTAAACCTAGAATTTCAGTGTTTTCCCATAGCATTGCTTGAATTGAGTGTGGTTCTATAGAGATGGGAGTGCAGATGGGGGCGGGAATATTTCATCCTGCTTTCAGAAAACTTACATTTTAAGGAGATAAAGCAGATGCAAATAAGGCACTCGACTGTACAAACCGGAACAAGAAAACGTGGGTGCAGTAACCCTTCACAGCTCTACAGGGGGTTGTTTGATATGGGAGGGCATGGGAGATGGCGTAATAAGGGGCCATTGGGCTCTAGGACTCTGTAGGTTCTGACCTCTGACCTTGGATGAGGTGGAGGCTATATGGTAGCACAGATTCGGGCTGGAAGTGGAGCTGCCTGAGTGCAGGAGCCCTAGGCCACCAGCTGCTGGAGAGGAGTGAGGAGGACTTTGCTGGGGTACCCTGCATCGGATGGAGACAGGGCCCTGTGTTGTAGTCAGTTCTTCTCTGGCTCCACTGACCTATGGAGGTGAGCCCCTTTTTACAAAGGCCAAGTCCAAGAAAGGGGGTTCCATAATTCTTGCCACACAGAGTCTCCATACCTGTATGCTATCCTCTTGCCTTTTCCTCTGTCTGGACTAGTCTTCGTATCCCATCCTTCACCATCCAGGCAGCTGCCGGGAGCCAGGCTCCTAGGGAAAGCTCTTTTGAGCTCCGCTGCAGCGTTACCAGCCTCACCTTGTGCTGGCTTAACTCTCATCTCCGTGTTTGCTCCACGGCCCCGTGGGTCAGGCTGTTCTCTCCTCTGGGTCCTGGCACCTGGGAGCTCTTTAGGAATATGGGTGGACGTGCTGCACACTGGGAGAAGACAGACCTGGGTGTAGCAGCACATCCGAGTTCTAGGACGAACGTTTACAAGGAGGGCCCAGTGGAGACAGATAGTGAGTTAGCGCATTTGCTGGGGAGGGCGGTGGTGGTGGAGCCCCATTCTTCCTGTGGGATCCAGGGGTTCTTTAGAATGATGAGCTGGGATTCTGTGGCACAGTATCCTCTCTTTTAGGGGTCCTGTGGTTTGCTAATGTACCGTCCCAGGGAAAATCCTTTGGAATGAAGCTCAAAGCCTAACAGGATTTACAGGTTTATTTTCCTGCCAGTGAGTTCTCTCTTTCTAATTCTAGGGAGTATTCAGTGTCCTGATTTGAGACTGAAATCAAGTATCTGTTACAGCACAAGGTCCTGGGACAAAGAGCCTCCTTTGGGTGGCATTGTGCTGAGCTTTAGATCTCTTTGGAGTAGGCTCTTGCATGATACACTTGCCTGGGGAAGGATTGGTTGGTAGGTTCTGAAGTTAGAATGTTTGACCTCATGCTTCTAAAAGATAGAAGCCAAAGCATTTGCTGTTCCCAGTTGACTTCCAAGTAGGTGCCGAGCTGCCTGGCGTGTTGGGTTGGCTAGATAAGGGATGTGACCTTGAAACACTTCCTGGTTCCATTTGGCATCATTTCTACGCGCAGTTCAGTGTCTGGCACTGCTGAGTTCATTAATTGCTTGTTTGTTTGGGGTATGGGGGTAGGTAGAGGCTTTAAGATGTGGAAAGAATGAGAGGAAGGGGGACAGTGATGGAGAATTAAAGGGATAAAATGAAAAGTCATCCAGGAGAGCAGTTCCCTAGAGATGCAGAGCTCAGAGGTGCAGAACATCAGAATATAGAGATCGTGGATATTAGTGTGTGTTTTTTTACAACACGTTTTTATTAACTTCAGAGAAGAAGGGAGAGAGAGAGAGGAATAGCAATGACGGGAGAGAATCATTGGTTGGCTGCCTCCTGCACAGCCCCTACTGGGGATCAAGCCCTTGACCTCCTTGGGCATGTGCCCTTGACCAGATCCTTCGGTCTGCAGGCTGGCATTCTGTCCACTGAGCCAAACCAGCTAGGGTTGGATATTGGTTCTAATTCATGTTGCTTTCAAGAATGCTTTCTTTATAGGGCATGAAATGGAGTTAATGGCATGCTTAATACAGTGTTTTGATACCTGAGACCCAAGAGGCAGATCCCAACAGCAATGAACACTCCAACACTCGGAAGCAAAAGGTGGATGCTCTTGGAACATCTCATCGTCATATTTTGGTCTTTTTCTCCTTAGAGATGAAAGCGACCTTTATATTGTTACTGCCTAACAGTCCAATAATCTGAAGAACTGGTGATCCAAAAAAAAAACCTCTTTGCCTTTGTTATGTGTTTATTTAGTCTTTAAAAAGAAACACACCAATTTACTTTCTAATTAAATTTTTCTTAGACAAGTATTAGAATGAGTTTGCATTTTTGAGCAACTGATATGTGAAATGGCTGGCACAAACAGAAGCTAGCTTGGAGTTTAGAATTTTTGGTAAGTCAGATGCAGATAATGGACCATAAAAGTAAGTTAAGCTGAGGTATTGCCTTGATCTTTTCTCCCTTTTTTTTTTAACATTTAGTGGAAACTGAAGCTCACTCTATTTTGGCTTGCTTGTTTGGGATGAGGATTTTTCCAAAAGTGGTCGGGCTGCAGGGGTAAGGTGTTCTCTTTGGTGATGAGCACAGACCTTCCTGATGATTCTCTAGGTACACCAGGATACCCACTGGCACCTGGCATATTTAGGCCAGCCACACGGATGCAAAAATCAATTTCCTTCAGTTTAAAATGAGCCATAGTTAATTTTGACCTAATTTACTGGTTTATTGAGTTGTGCACATTAGGCCTTCATAGAAGTGGCATGGGTAGCCTTCAGCATGGAGGTGGCTAAGGGGGCTGCTAAATCAGAGGAAGTAGGCAGGCTGGTGGTAGGTCAGGATTAGAGTTTCACTCTGCTAATGTGAAACCCTCAGGTTTTTTTTTTTTTTTAATTGTAATACAGGAATGTGCATTTCTTTTTTGGGGAGAGAGAGTGAGGGGTTTCCATGAAGATAGGACTTGATAGTGATCACAATAGTGAGTTAAAAAGATTTACAAGAATCTGTTATCTGTAGAGAACTGCTAACCGCAGTGGTCTACGGCCCTATTCTGCTAGCCAAGAGCTGGAAGACCCTCCTGGCCCATAATGGAGCTTCCAGTGGAGCACTTTTTTTATTCCTCATCTGAGGATCTTTTTCCATTGAATTTTAGGGTGAGCGAGAGAGGGAAAGACAGAGAAACATCTATGTGAGAGAAACATTGATTGGTTGCCTCCTGCATGACCCCTGACTGGGGCCCAGGCCGGGGAGGAATCTACAACCGAGATACGTGCCCTTGACTGGAACCGAACCCGGGATCCTTTGGTCCGTAGGCCACTGCTCTATCCACTGAACCAGACTACCCAGGGCTCAGTAGAGTGCTTTCAGACACCTGTGATGATGGGAATAGTTTGTGTCTGGGCTGGCCAGTCTGTGCACTAGCAACATGAAGCAGTCGAGCACTTGAAAAGTGGCTGGTATGATTGAAAAACGGTATTTATTTTATTTCATGTAATTTTATTCAATGTAAATTTAAGTTTAAGTAGCCACATGCAGCTCTTGTCTGGCGTACTAAGCTGGGTAGCTCTTACAGGCTGTGGGAGGTCTCTTCCCAGTGGGGAACAGCCCCTACCTCCCTGAAGGGTCCCTGGGTTGATCTGGTCCAGGGCACCTACCTTGGTTGCTGGGTCCTCGTGGCCCGGGCCTGGTCAGAGAGAAGCACATGCACTGCAGCAACAGGGCATGCATTTGTTTCACCACAAATGGGAGGGAACCGAGCATTTTTTGGATAGCCAGATCTTCAGGTTATTAGAATGAGGGCTGTCCTCTAACCCAGGTTCTGGGGCTGCTGATTGCTAGCCCGTGGCAGGAGTCAGTCTCTTTCTCTCCTGGGCAGGAATGCTTTGGGGCTGAGGATGGCACGTGGGTGGGGTGTTTGTCTTAGGGGTGCTCTGCACAGCTGCTTTCCTCCAGCAGTACCTTGGGCAATGACAGCTGACATCTGTGACTCACTTCTGACAGGGCCTCTCGTGGGTCTTTGCTGAGATGCTGGGAGAACCACAGGTCTGTTGAGCCTAGAAGGAGTAGACAGTAGGGCCTCCCTGCCCCGCCCTGTGTGCCCTGGGCTTGTTGCCTGGCCTCCTTGTAGCTGGGTCTGTCCTTCATCTCTGCAGCCCGACGGCTGGCATGGGGACGACAGCACAGGCCTGTCACCGTTGTCTCAGCACCCGCTCCCGCCCAACCTTCACTTATGGCCATGACACCTGCGGGTTGCATACTCGGAGCACTGGGACCTCCCCATGAGTTATACCCAGTCGCTGGCAGTAGATTAAAACACGCTATGGGTTCTCACAAAGGCAGGCTGATGTGCTCATGGCCCGGATCTGAGTGGCAAACATGAGCAGTAGAGGTGTGTGTATATCAAACGCTATTCCTGCTGTATAGGGGCCAATATGCTGTTTATGATCCCTCTACATTTTGTAAATGAAGAAAGTAACTAACATGGCTTCTGTTACTGAGAAAATAGACCAGCCTATTGAGTAGAAACCTACTTCCTCCAAATAACTTGCAAATCAGATGGCTAGCATGTGACATAAGCATGGGTTTGAGCCATAAGTGGGTCTTGATTGGGATTTTCATGTTAGTTGGTGCCCAGGTGAGAGCCAGTCTACTTGGCTGAGCGGCGGAGTTGAGTGGTATCATGAGGAAATTTTTAACTCTTAGGAAACCTTTGAGCCTAGAAAAAATTGAGAAAAGCCAGGATGATCTCATTGAATGTAGAAGATCAGTTTTAAAAGCAAACTTGGGAGAAAGGCTAGGCCACTGGGAGACTCAGGTGGGTGGCTCTGAGATGAGCCATGTGAGACAGAGGCCCAGGTGGTCAGGGCCCCTCTGTCTTTGTCAGCCCAGGGGACCTGTGCGAGAGAGCTGCCCTTGGCCTGCCCGTGGGCCTGGTGAGAGGGCGAGGGCTGGCTGCCCAGGAGCTGAGAGGAGTCTGCAGTGCAGGGCATGGGGGTGGAGGGAGGCAGGTGAATGGCCTGTGAAATGCCGGCATTGTTGGGAAGAGACTTGGAATGTTTAAACCCGAGCTCAGTGCTGGAGTAGCATGAGACTCTGCACCTGTACCCACTGAGTTTCCTGACATTCTCTTGCTGAGTGGTTTAAAGAGATCTGCAGCCAACTGGGCATGTGACGCTGAGCTTGGTGAGGTTGCCCTGCTGGAGATGGGTCCTGTGGGACAAGGTCTTGCATTGTTGGAGGAGAAGAGTTAAGGGGTGGAGGCAGAGAGCTGGACAGAGGTACAAGGATTGTGGACACAGGGCAGTGGAGTTAAGCCAGCAGCGAGGCCTGCCCTCCCGGAGCTCAGGAGCAGGCTCACTGGCCTGCTTTTGGGTTTGATGTACCTGCTCTCCATCAGTTTCGCTGTCAGTCGGTAAAGAAACCCCCGGTGAGGAAAGGTCTGGAGGCCTTCAGTTCTAGGATGTAAAGTTTAAATGCTTCCCCTATGGGGCGAGGAAAGTGCCAGAAATAGTGCCATACCGGGTGGGCTGAAGGTTTGGTTTCTTGGGTTTCTGAGCCTGATGTGGTGGGAGGGGACCTGGCTGGGCTTGGCCTGAGCGCCAGGGTCTGACAGCTTGACCCAGGCCGGTGGGGTCCAACCTGCCGTTGCTGTCTGCGTCCAGCCCTGCTGGCCTCAGGGTGCCTTTTTGTGGAGCCATTTTGTGAAGAATGGCTTATTTTGCTGTTAAGGATACACCTTTAACAAAAGGGAATCATGTGTAAGCATTTCGAAGTCCATGACACGTGTGTACGGATAGCATCTTATGATAGTCCTGTGCAGTCGGGAAGGAGCAGTAAGAATCATTACTGCTCTCATCTCATAGAGGAGGGTACCTGGAAGCCGAGGAGGGTAACGTGCCCTCGCCAGCGTTATGCAGCTAGTAAGTCATCGAGTCCGACTCCAGCCACGCCGCTGGTCACGCGGCACATTTGCCTCTTACTGTCCAGGGCCAGCTCCGCTTTCCGCCAGGGATCGCCGGCCTTTTTGCTGTGAAAGGAACTTTCTTCTCCTTTACAGCCTGGAGCTCTCACTTAATCTCACCCTCTTCTTGGTGCTCCTGGCCACACTGCTTCCTGTTAACTTCTCTGGTGTGACAAGCGCTGAGCCTCCTGGCTCCGGTGCTGCTCTGCCCTTGCGGGAGCCCACTCTGCCCCACCATCCAAGTCCGCCATTTTCCTAATTCCCAGCTAGGAGTCTGGTGTATAGTAAGTATTTATGAGGGAAAGAGATGGTGAGGTAGCAGAGCCAAAGAGGAGAGTCTGGGAAAGTCGATGTTCTAGAACCTTCCTAAAGAGCTCCTAGAAGTAGCTTGTGGTTCATAGGTGAACCATCACTTGTCACTAGTCCTGGCCCAGGTGCTCAGCAGCCGGTTAACATGGGGTGGGTTGGGGTGGGGTGGGGTGCCTGCCCTGGCTTGGGGTTTGATGCAGGTGCACCACCCTCGCTGACTCTGTCTGTGGCTTAATTTCACCTGCAAAATGCGGGAGGTGGGTTAGATGTGCCCGGACGCCCCCCTGAGCTTGTTTTCTTACTTACTAACCCGGAAGGGGTAATTATTTTCATGACACATTGCTTTCCACAGGTTCTTTTTAATGGAGAGCCCCTCTCCCGGAGCAGCAGAGTGCGCTGTTTGCTAATGACAGTGGGGCTCACTGGAGGAAGCGCACAAAAAGTCAGTGCACACAGATTCTGCTCCCAGCATTGAGAGTCAGTGAGAACAGGCTCATCGCCATTTGGTAAAGAGAAAACAGGGTTATCTCCTTAACTAAAAGCGTGAGCTCACTTTCCCCCTAAAAAGAGATCATGATTTTAGTTAAGGAGATTGTAGTGAAATGCCAAGTTTTTAAGCCCAAGGGCCTCATCTGTGAGATGGCAGCCACATGTATCAGCAAAGTAGGCACTGAGTTCTGTGGGTGACGGGTCTCAAGCAAACACAAGGAGAAGTGAGTGAGCAAACACAGCAGGTGCCGTGAGGCAGCTCTCACCTAGACTCCGCCTCCTTTAGGGTGGGCTCCAGGGAGGATGGCGAGCTTACTAAACTGACAATAGTCTTATTATTTTTTAAAAAATATATTTTATTGATTTTGTACAGAGATGAAGGGAGAGGGATAGAGAGTTAGAAATATCAATGAGAGAGAGACATCGATCAGCTGCCTTCTGCATGCCCCCTACTGGGAATGTGCCTGCAACCAAGGTACATGCCCTTGACTGGAATCGAACCTGGGACCTTTCAGTCCACAGAGCAATGCTCTATCCACTGAGCCAAACCGGTTTTGACAACAGTCTTTTTAAAAATTGATTTCAGAGAGGAAAGGAGAGAGAGAGAGCTAGAAACATTAACCGTGAGGGAGAATCACTGACTGGCTGCCTCCTGCATGCCCCATACTGGGGACCGAGTCTGCAACCCAGGCATGTGCCCTGACTGGGAATCGAACCGTTGATCTCCTGATTAATAGGTCGACGCTCAACCACTGAGCCACACTGGGACTCGGAGGGCCATTTGCACGCCTAGCATTTAGGTCATACAAATGGGTGGTTGGAGAAAACCTTGCTATTCTTGGACCTCGGGTCTCTGGGCCTGACCTAAAGTTCAGGGACTTGTAGCCGCCTGTCTTTGCTGCTGACTTCAGGGACAGGATGCTTGCTTCATGTTTCACTGTCCACCGTGCATTTTGAAGATGCTCCCTTGTGTCTCTCTGGCAGTGAGGCAGAGAAATGAGCCAGGCAGCCGTGCTTGTCCTCCCAGGACTGTGTTCTGGGAAGAAGCTGTATAGGAGTAACGAGAATGTAGGCTGTGGTGTCTTCGGGTTTGACCAATTTGAAAGAGTTGATGGCAGAAGAAATGAATAGAGACAATATGGGACCCATTCCGTATTTTCCTGGAAAAGCCTCAATGACTGTACTGTGGTTTTATTGTAAGTTTCTCATTACCGTTAAATTTGCAACACTTATTTCCCCCAGAAGGACTCTGTGTACTCTCGACAGGTGAGAAATGGTTCAAAAGCTCCAGTGGCCCTGGCTGGTTTGGCTCAGTGGATAGAGTGTTGGCCTTGGACTGAAGGGTCCTGGGTTCGATTTTGGTTAAGGGCACATGCCCGGGTTGTGGGCTCGATCCCCAGTAGGCTACATGCAGGAGGCAGCTGATCAGTGATTCTCTCTCATCATTGATGTTTCTATCCTTCTCTCGCTTTCCCTTTTTCTCTAAAATAAATTAAAAAAAAAACATGAAAAAGAGAAAAAGAGCTCCAGTGGGTACATGGCACCTAATGGGCCTCATTGGTGTACAGTCAGTAGGGAAAGCGTGAGCAGTCAGCCTTCACACCACTTTTGTCCTCTTTCATTGGGACAACCCAGGGCTCGAGGCTGGAGACCATCTACCTCTTTGGATGACCAGGCACGCTGTGGCCGAGAGACAGCGATGGCGAGGTGTCAGCACGGGTGGTGACTGCTGTGAGCTGGAGGTGGACACTGCCTCCCAGCCTGAGGCCATCCCCAGTGGGAGTGGGGACTGGGGCCTGGGGAGCCAGGCCTGCAGGCTGCTGGGCTCTGCACAGCGCCTGACGATGGTGACCTGTGGCCTTGGCAGGACCGGCCCTCAGCCTGCTTCCCCGGGACTCTCTCCACTGCGTCGTTTGGTGGTTTGAAGGATCCACTGGAGATGAAAGAAGCAGTTCTTAAGAGGGGAGCTCCTCGGTATTCAATCAGCACTTGACCATTTCTGTTCTTTCTAGGTCATAAATAGACCCTTTTAAAAATGGAGTTGAGTTTCATATAACCACTTTGAGGTGTACAATTCAGTAGCATTTAGGACATTCACAGTGTTGTGCAGCCACTGCCTCTGTCCAGTCCTAAACCTTTTCATCTAGAACAAACCCTTTTCCAGTGAAGTCACTGCCCGTGCCCCAGCCTGTGGCAGCCCCAGTATGCTGTCCATCACCATGGGCCTCCCTGCCCTGGACAGTTCATGTAGATACTAGCATGCAGTACCGGCAACTTCTATGTCTAAAGAGGGGTTTGAGGGTTCCCACACTTGGCTTAGATGAAAGAGCATAGAGTTTTAACAACTACCCAAAGACAGCTGGCCCCTGAGAAGGAATCTTCTGCCACCCTCATGGGAAGTCCTGGGTCCTGCCAGTAGGAAGGTGAGTGGACTAGATCCATTGCTCTCCAAATAAACTGCATAGGAGACAGGCAGGGTTTCTCTCTGAAAAATACTCGTTCCTGGGCTCCAGTCATGGAGGTTCTGAATTAGTGGGTTGGGGGTGATTCTGCAGCTATGTTCGGGACCCTTGGACCAGGTGACCTCTGCTGCTTGATCTCCACTCTTCAGCCACCTGTAAGCCTAGCGGAGGCCTGAAGTGCCCCTGGGTGCCTCCCGGCGATTGTGTGTGACGTGGTTTCTGTGTACAGGACTTCCTGTGCTGCGGATTGTGCTGTGCTTGCCTCTAAGGGGAGGCATTGGGCCCTCCCTTCTGCCTTTACAGCTCCAATTCAATGTCTTAGTATCAAGTGCCAGCTACACCCTGTGAGCTGGAGATTGCAGGGGGTGTGTGATGCCTGCCTCGGGGTTGCTGTGTTAATTGACTGCACATTAAGGCTACCTCCCTGCAAAAGCCACCTGCCCACTCTCCCCTTCTGGCTGTGGGACCTGAGTGAGCAGGTGGTCTGGAGGCCTCAGCTGCTGAGGGAGGCCTGAGGAGGGCCAGTGGGGGCGGGGGATAGCAGGGGGCCATGGGTAGGGCAGTCCCTGGGGATGGAGAAGGGATCATACCAATCCCAACCACCAGGAAGGAGAGGGACCTGTCCATGTTTCACAGGTGTCACTGCTGGCGGCTGCCCTGGGTGTGGGTTCCTGCATCTACACTTCCTTTCCCCTGGGCAGGGGCAGGAGTAGGGGCGGGGGAGATGGGGAGGGCAGGGGAGGACAGGGAGCCACTCGGGTCTTCGCTGCCTGCCTGCCACCTCCCCTCTCCTTAGTGGCTTCAGGGTGCCCAGCTCCTATGGCTGATGATGGGGTTGTGCGGGGGAATAGGCACCTGGGCACCTGGAGGATTTGCCATGACTCAGCCAGAGGCTATGGTGGCTCAGCAGGGACTGCCTCACCCCGGAGCTGCCCATGCTGACATGTTGCCAAGGGGAGGAACTCAGCTGTTGGTGTGAGTTGCCCAGTGGCCCGGGATAAGCGTTTCTTGCCAGGGATTTCTTTCCTCCCTGCTGGGCTACCCTTTTACAGTCTGTATTAGGAATAAAAGGGACATACAATAAAATGAAGATAATTTTTTATTTACTGTTTTTTATTGTGTGCATGTGTCTTTTCTTTTAATCTTTAGTGAAAGTATTGCATAGGCCCTCCTTCCTCCCCATTAACCCTTTCCAACCCACCCCGGTTCCCCCCAGGTCCTCACCACCCCATTGTCTGTGTCCATGGGTTAGGCATATTGCACACAAGTTCAGTGGTCGATCTCTTCCACCCATGGAAAGTAATGTTTAACAAGTGTTTCACCAAGCGACCATCTAGGCTTCCTTTTTGACGCGCCCCTGGAGGTTCTGCTGTCCTTTATCCTTCGTGCCCCTTCTCCCCATTTAGGATTGGGGGAAGGGCCCCGTGAATCTCATGCTCTGAGTAGAAAGGCTCAGCACGTCCTGTTCAGACCTCTTTCCGCTCTGGTCGCTGCTGGCCTTGTGACTGGGCAGACTCATTTCGCTGTCATCTGCTGGAGGGACTGTTCAGAGGTGTCCCAAGTTAAACCTTGCTTGGTGTTCCTGTCCCAGACCACCGAGGAGCTGGGAAGGTTGTTCTAGGCCACATCCTTTATTGTGCAGATGTTTGCATCCTTCTCTGGTGTTAACCTCTGGTTCTAAGGGGGATGTGTTTGGAGGGAGACTTTTGGCCTGAGACTAGGCTCCTGATCCCCAGATTCTTCCAGAGGCAGGGGCTGGAGGAGAGACGGGAAGGGAAGGCCGTGGAGAGTCTCTTGACTCCTTTCTTGCTGTGCATTTCGGGTTAAAAGATACACTTATTTCTATTCTTTCTTATGTATTTGTTTCAGGTGTACAGCTTAGTGGTTAGACAGTCCTATACTTTATCTCCCTGTGCTCACTGGGCACCGTCCATGGTTATCACAGTATTATTGACCACATTTCCTAAGCTTTACTGTCTTCCCGGGACTATTTTGCAGCTGCCACTTCATGCTTCTTCGTCCCTTCACCTCTGTCACCCAGAGCTCTGAGTCTCCCCATCCCCCCACCCCCCCACCCCTCTGCAACCACCAATTCTCTCTCTGTAGCTATGAGTCTGTTTCAGTTTCATTTGGTCATTTATTTGTTCCTTAATCACATATATAAGTGAAACTAGACAGTATTTGTCTTCCCTGACTGACTGCACTTGGCATAATGCTCTCTAGGAGCAAATGATAAGGTGTTCTTTTTGAGGCTGAGCCATGGTCTGGCAGTGTGTGCTAGTATGGGGCACTGCTTTGTATGCACTTGTCTGTGTTGGGCGCGTGGCTGCTTTGAAGACACAGCCCGACCCTGAACGTCGTGCCCACAGGTTCTTTCCAAGCGGTGCTTTGGCTGCTTCAGGTCAGTCCCCAGAAGGGGGCTCACTGGGCGGTAAGGCTACTTAGTCCTACTTTTTACTTACATTTCTCTGTTGATGCCTGAACTTCCCTGAGCAGGATCATTTTGGAAGTGACATATTTTCCTAAAACCTCATGGGTCATTTTCATATATTTTCCGAGAGTGTGGATGCAGGTGCTTAGGACCCAGAGCAGAGTGTTATGGTGAACCGCCTCCGTTGGCTGGTGCAGGTGCTTCTCTCCCACCTGGGATATTGGAGAGCTTCCTCAGAAGTGGGTAGGGAAGCCCGCCAGAGGTGTAGGGGGTGTAGGGTAAGGAGTGGGGGGAAGGCCCTGGGACGGAGGGTTTCATTGGAGCTTTGAAGGGAAGCCCCTCTGAAGGCCAGTCCGCAGGGGCTGCGTTGGGCAGCAGTCAGGGCAGTGCTGGGATGTACAGGCCTGAGGGGCAGAGGCTGCTTGGAGCCCAGAGCTGGACTTCCTCCTATCCTGGCCTGAGATGAGGGGGTCGCAGAGACCAGGATTGCCCTTTCCTCGGCTTGCTCAGCAGGAGGGGAGCCCAGCTCCTGTTTCTGGGCATTTGTCCTGATTTTGAATGTTGACAGCGGCTCTCAGGATTTCTGTTAGTGTGGTGATCAGTGTGTAGGCTTTAGTCACACAGATGGCGAAACGTAGTACCCTTAGGGGTTCTAAAATGGCACGAAATAGGAAAGATGCCAAAGAGACATATGAAAACATGCTCCAAGTCACTGATCATCTGAGGGATGCAAATCAAAATGACAGTGAGATACCATCTCACACCTGTCAAAAGGCTGCCATCAACCAATCAACCAGTAAGTGCTGGCGAGGATGTGGAGAAAAGGGAACCCTCCTGCACTGTTGATGGGAATGCAAACTGGTGCAGCCACTGTGGAGAAGAGTATGGAGCTTCCTCAAAAAACTAAAAAAAAAAAAAAAAATTGCCGAAACCGGTTTGGCTTAGTGGATAGAGTGTCGGCCTGGGGATTGAAAGTTCCCAGGTTCCATTCTGGTTAAGGGCGTGTATCTTGGTTTCGGGCACATCCCCAGTAAGGGGTGTGCAGGAGGTGGCTAATCGATGTCTCTCTCTCATTAATGTTTTTAACTCTCTATCCCTCTCCCTTCCTCTCTGTAAAAAAATCAATAAAATATATTTAAAAAAACACACAAAAAAACTAAAAATGGAGCAGCCAATTGACCCAGTGATCCCACTCCTAGGAATATATCCCAAGAAAACAGAAACACCAATAATAAAGGATATATGCACCCCTACCTTCATAGCAGCATAATTTACAATAGCTAAGACTTGGAAACAGCCTTAGTGCTCATCAGTGGATGAGTGGATTAAAAAACTGTGGTACATCTTCACAACAGAATACTAGAACTTTTACCATTTCCAACAACAGGATGGACCTGACTTTTTGTTGTTCTGACCTGTGG
The DNA here is from genome assembly GCA_011751065.1 of Lasiurus cinereus. Taxonomy (NCBI): domain Eukaryota; kingdom Metazoa; phylum Chordata; class Mammalia; order Chiroptera; family Vespertilionidae; genus Lasiurus; species Lasiurus cinereus. Next base: position 4,798,356 of record JAAGEH010000417.1, on the reverse strand, counting down.
ATCTCTCTATTGATCCTCTGTTGAATTTAACTCTTAAATTATCAGTATTTTTGTTTTTTTCCCAATTGATTGTCCTTTTTCCTGTAATTTTTTCACATGCATATGAGTTACTATGTCTTGTTTTATTCATTTTTACACACCATGATCCTGTGTTTTCATAGCTGATTTCATCATCTTTACCTCTGTTTCCCCTGATTGAGCTGACACTTGACTGTCGCCTTCTTCCTTATGCTTCAGTAGAATTTGACCTACTTTACCCTTTTCCCCTTTTGTCATGATTTCCCCCCCCATATGTGCCTCTATGTCTGCAAGTAGATGTGTCACCTTTTTTCTTTTTTCTTTTAGAGCTAGGCCCAGGCCTTTTCCCTCTTCCTCTTGGGCTCTTGGATCTTGCTTTCCCCCTTCCATCACTCTCTGAATGCCTGGACTTTCCCTCTCTATCCTCCTCCTTATCTTCCTCCTCTTTTCCTTTATGTCATGTTCTCCGTGTTTTTTTAGGTGTCCCTTCTTTATCTGCTTTGGTCTGATGCTTGAAAATTTGTCTCATTTAGGGTCGTAGTAGGCTTTAGTCAACTTGAATGCCATCAGAAAGAATTCTTCCAAGTCTAATTTCTGATTGCAGTCTATGTCAAAGATACCCATGAAGACATTGGCAGTGTCTGGGTCATCTGGATTCTGTACAGAAGATACACAGAAGGGAGGGGTCATGAGGCAGACTCACGTGGTCAAATAAATAATCCATAGTCAACTTAGGGAATGTGAATTTTTGCTACTTAAATTGAAACCAAATCAGGTGTTCTTTGTTTAATATAGTTTTGTTTATTATGACTGCAGAAAATTAGATGTAATAGAGGAAAAGAAAAAAAATGAAAAAATTTGTTGGCCAACTTCCTCTTTTCCTATTTCAAATATCAAAATATTATAAAACCAATAATTGATCTTAATGTTCATTATGTAGGAAGGATATGGTGAAGGTCTAACTAATTGGTATTTATTTCTTTGTCATTAAATATTCATATTATTAATCTTCAAAAGAAAAAATAGACTCTGAGCCCTAGCTGGTTTGGCCTTTGGACTGAAAGGTCCTGGGTTCGATTCTGGTCAAGGGCACATGCTCAGGTTGTGGGCTTGATTTTCAGTGGGGGACATGAAGGAGGTGGCTAATCAGTGATTCTCTCTCATCATTGATGTTTCTGTCTCTCCCTCTTTGAAATCAATTAAATACACACACACACACACACACACTCACTGAGTGGCCAGATTATTATGATCTCTGAACGAATAATAATCCGGCCACTCAGTGTGTGAGTGTGTGTGTGTGTGTGTGTGTGTGTGTGTGTGTGTATTAGAGGCCCACTGCATAAAATCGTGCATGGGTGGGGATCCAGTCAGCCTGGTCAGGGGAAGGGGACATGGGTGGTTGGCCGGCCTGCCTGCTGGTCGAACTCCTGGTCGAGGGGACATTTTTTATATTAGCCTTTTATTACATAGGATATACACTGAGTGGCTAGATTATTATGCATTCAGTGACCATAATAATCTGGCCACTCGGTGTGTATAAAAAGACCCAGAGTCAGAGAAGTATGAATAGACTGTTGAACGACAGGGAAGATAGGGATGTTGGGTTGGAAGAGATCAACCAGTGAACTTGTATGCATATATGCATAACCTATGGGCAGAGACAAAGGGGTGTTGAGGGTCTGGGAAGGGAGAGGACAGAAACAACTGGAAGAGGTTAATGGGGGAAAAAGAGGACCTGTGAATACTTTGAACAATAAATATTAAAAAAAAAAAACAAAAACAATAATGAGATTAGTTTTCCATAAGTATAAACTGTCTACAGGAAGTGTTCTTTATTCTGGGAGTGTATGTTTCCTCAGGTTTCAGGGTTACAGTGTCCTTTGTTTAAGAGTTATGGTGATTACAGAGGGCACATGCATGACTGGGGGCGGGTTAGGAACATACCTGATGACTCCAAGAAGCTCAGCTACCAGCATGCCACACAGTTATGAGATTTGAACAGTGAGGGCATTGATTAGCAGAGGCTCTCCACTCAGGGATGTGGCCTCTACCTCGGGTGCTGCCTCTCCTGAAAGCAACTTTGGAATAGGAGGAAATCAGGACTGAATGGGGTGGGGACATCTAACACCTTTCTTCACATTCCAAGGCTGAAGCTCAGTCTCGGGTTCACACCCCAATGCAGGTTCACACTTATTGGCCACACCTATTTCACAACCCAGCGCAGATTTCATATCCATTGCCAATTCACACCACACAGCCAGGGTTACATCCACTGCCCATTCACACCCACCATTGGTTCACATCCCACCGGCAGTTCACAGCCACCGCCAGTTCACACCCACCACCAGTTCACACCCGCTGCCGGTTCACACCCACTGCCAGGTTCACACCCCACTGCCATTTCATACCAACCACCAGGTTCACACTCAACTGCCAGTTCACAACGATTGCTGGTTCACACTCTACTGCTAAATTCACACCCCACTGCCAGGTTCACACCCACTGCTAGGTTCACACCCACTGCTAGATTCAACTCACTGCCAGTTCATACCCATTGCTGGTTCACACCCCACTGCCAGTTCACACCAACCACCAGGTTCACACCCCACTGCTGGTTCACAGCCACTGTCAAAGCTGGGTTCCACCCCACTCAGCCTGCTATGTCCTCAGGAAGCAGGGAAACAGCAGATGAGTCATGCTCTGGCACGGTGGCTATTTCTGTTCTTATCCTAACTAATAAAAGAGTAATAGGCAAATTGACCATACCTCTGCTATACTCACAAGCCAAGCCCACAAGCCATGCCCATAAGCTAATCAGGAATGAATATGTAAATAAATCCAACCACGATGGCTGCAGCCAAGGAAAGCAGGAGGGAGGCTTGGGTTTCCCTAGCAATGGAGAAAGCCAAGCTTTCTGCTTGCCCTTGCTGGCCCAGGCCTCCACTCAATGCTACAAAGCTTCAACAATAGAAGATGAATAAACTCCAACAAAAATGGCAGCAGCCATGAAGCTGGAGAGAGCAGGAGGCTTGAGTTGCTCCCAGAGATGGAGGAAGCCAGTCTTTCCTCCTGCCCTGTTCGGCCCAGTCTTCCACTTAAGGCTACGAAGTTTCAATTATAGAAGATAGATAAACCCCAACAAAAATATCTGCCACCTCCAAGTGAGCAGGAGGCTTGGCTCCATTCCAGGCTACAAAGTTTCAATTGTAGAAGATAAGTAAATCCCAGATACCAGGGCCTCCACTTGGGTAGCCTGGGGGCACAAACCACCACAGGCCACTTCACACCCCAAGAGAACCCCTACCCTTAACTGGGACACACTACAGGGCAAACCACCTGGCCCCCACCCATGCACCAGGCCTCTATTCTATCTAATAAAAGAGTAATATACAAATTGACCATCACTCCAACACATAAGATGGCTGCCCCCATATGGTCAAAGATCCTGCCCCCATGTGGACACAAGATGGCCAGGAGGGGAGGGCAGTTGGGAGGGACCAGGGCTGCAAGGGAGGACAGTTGTGGGTGATTAGGCCAGCAGGGGAGGGCAGTTGAGGGCGATCAATTCTGCAGGAGAGGGCAGTTAGGGGTGTTAGGCCTGCAGATGAGGGAAGTTGGGGGTGATCGGGCCTGCATGGAAGGGCAGTTGGGAGGACCCAGGCCTGCAGGGGAGAGTAGTTGGGGTGACCAGGCCTGCAGGGGAGGGCAGCTAAGGGTGACCAGGCCTGCAGGGGAGGGCAGTTAGGGTCAAACAGACTGGCAGAGGAGCAGTTAGGCATCAATCAGGCTGGCAGGGGAGTGGTTAGGGGGTGATCAGGCTGGCAGGCAGAAGCGGTTAGGGGCAATCAGGAAGGCAGGTAGGCAAGCAATTGGGAGCCACCAGTCCTGGATTGTGAGAGGGATCCCATATTGGAGAGGGTGCAGGCTGGACTAAGGGACACCCCTGTCCTCATGCATGAATTTTGTGCACCAGGCCTCTAGTTCTATCTAATAAAGGAGTAATATGCAAATCAACCATCACTCTGCCACACCCACCCGCCAATCAGGAGTGAATATGCAAATTAACCCAACCTAGATGGCTGTGGCCATGGAGAGAGCAGGTGGGAGGCTTGGGTCTCCTCAGTGATGGAGAAAGCCAAGCTTTCCACATACCCTGGCCAGCCCAGAGCTCCAGTGCAGGCTACAAAGTTTCAATTATAGAAGATAAATGAATTCCAACAGAAATGGTGACAGCCACAGGGATGGAGAGAGCAGGAGGCTAGGGTTGTCTCTGGCGATGGAGGAAGCCAAGCTTTCCACACACCCTGGCCTACCTTGGCTTCCATTTAAGGCTACGAAGTTTCAATTATAGAAGATAAATAAACCCCAACAGAAATAGCTTCCACCAAGGAGTGAGCAGAAGGCTTGGCTCCACTCCAGGCTACAAAGTTTCAATTGTAGAAGATAAATAAATCCCAGATACCAGAGCGTCCACTTGGGTCGCTGGGGGGTGTTGCTGGCCTGCAAACCACCACAGGCCCCTTGCCCAGGTTGCTCCACACCCCAAGGGAACCTCCACCCTGATCTGGGACACCCTTCAGGGCAAACCAGCTGGACCCCCCTCCCCCATGCACCAGGCCTCTATCCTATCTAATAAAAGAGTAATATGCAGATTGACCATCACTCTAATACACAAGATGGCTGCCCCCATGTGGTCAAAGATCCTGCCCTCATGTGGACACAAGATGGCTGCCAGAAGATGGCCTGCAAAGGAGGGCAGTTGGGGGTGATCAAGCCTGCAGGGGAGGGCAGTTGGGGGGACCAAGCCTGCAGAGGAGGGAAGTTGGGGGTGACTAGGCCTACAGGGGAAGGCAGTTAGGGGCGGTCAGGCTGACAGGGGAGCAGTTAGGCATCAGTCAGGCTGGCAGGGGAGTGGTTAGGAGGTGATCAGGCCAGCAGGCAGAAGTGGTTAGGGGCAATCAGAAAGGCAGGCAGGCAAGCAGTTGGGAGCCAGCAGTCGGACATTCTTTGAGGGGTCCCATATTGGAGAGGGTGCAGGCTGGGCTCAGGGACATATACCCCCGTGCATGAATTTCATGCACCGGGCGCCTAGTCTTTCGTAAAAGGAGTGGCTATCAACCTCCTGTTGGCCTTTCTAATTTACTTTCATTTTATTCGTTTACAAGATTCGGAAGCATGGGAATGACTGCTAGTAAAAATCCAAAGTTCATTTCTTTGGAGCCCTGGAAAATAGTTTCTTATTTGGGACACTTCAGACCTCTCTGAATACAACTGCTGTTTTATTGACCATTTTCTCTTTTGACCTCGCTATGAGCTGAGGATGAGCCATGCCACCAGGGGCCCAGGAAAGACTTGTTCAAATGAAGCACCTTTCTGGCCTATGCTTTCTCTGGACAGGGAAGAGGTTCCAGTGTGTGGGAGGGCATATCCCATGTGTGGAGTAAGGGAGAGGGACCAGATGGATTTCACAAATCAGTGAGAGCAGAGACCTGTTGCAGTTCTGTTTATGACGAAGAGCAGAGGGCTAAGTTTCTTGGGGAAATTGAGTCTGGTCGAATCTGTGTGTGAGAGAGAGAAATAGGCCACCCCCCTCTCCCTATCCAGTGCTCCAGATTTAAGGGTCGTTGTTCATTTCTGAGTGACAGGAGGCGTGAGCATCATGGCCCTAATTGCTGTGTTGGTTTTGTCTCTTAGGTTAGTCTGAATGATTCCCACAACCAGATGGTGGTGCACTGGGCTGGAGAGAAGAGCAACGTGATTGTGGCCTTGGCTCGAGACAGCCTGGCCTTGGCCCGACCCCGGAGCAGCGACGTAAGTCTTGGTGTTTCTCTGGCATCCTCTTCCTCTGTGCCTCCAGCATGTTCCGTCGTGACTTGTCAGGGTTCTCATTCCAAAAAACAGCGGATCAGTGGAGAATGGATGGCATGAGTTACATCCAGGGAAGAGAGTCCAGAAAATAATAAATGCCCCTTATTTGTTGACCACGGGGTCATGCAGTCAATTGCCAGTGGGTCATGTGACATGTGATTACTCTTGTGAGGCCACAGGGTGCGGTCTGGTGGTTGTGTCTGTTCGTGATGCCGGGAGTGTCTTCTGGGCAGAGTGTAGGTCTGCTCACATCCCGGGGAGAGCTCATGGCCCTTCTGTCCTCATTTCTTCCAGTACCTTCCAGATGGGTGCACTGTTGAATCAGATTTGCTCAAATTCTTTTTTAAATTTTTATTTTTAATAGTTTTTACTTTTGTTAATCCTTACATGAAGGTGTTTTCCCATTGATTTTTAGAGAGAGTGGAAGGAAGGGGGAGAGCCAGAGAGAGAGAGAAACATCAATGTGAGAGAGACACATTGATTGATTGTCTTCCACACGCCAGGGATTGAGCCTGCAACCAACACACGTGCCCTTGACCAGAATTGAACTTGGGAACTTTCAGTCCAAGGACCGATGCTCTATCTACTAACCTAACCGGCCAGGGTGATTTGCTCATGTTCTTATTCCCAAAGTTGCCTTACACAGTGCTTAGCAAGTAGGTTCTGTGAAGACCCAAGACCAAGTGCCATGTACGCGCAGTCTTGCGGGAGGCGCACGGGGGGCGGGCAGCAGTGACACTGCCTGCAAGCTGTGGTATCTTTTATTTCCACCAAAAACCGTGGTCTCCTCCATCTTTCTTAAAGTACACGCCCTTTGGGGCAATATGCCATTGTCCATCTCAGTGGCGGTACAGCTTCAAGAAACACCTCCTGTAACCTAGTCTGAACGTGTGACTGTACTTGGCCTCAGTGTCTGGGACACTGGGGTGTGGAAAGGACTTTGAGAGCTGGAGAAGAAAGACTTCCCAGGCCAAGACATGCTCTGCATGCCGAGCGGGAAGTAGGAGCAGGGCCCAGTGTTGCCAGATCTTCCGAAGTTTTGAGAGAAGCTCAGAGATCTGGATTTTTATAGGAAAACTGCTGATGATTATAGTTGGCACCTAATGTGTAGTTCTTGCATATAACCTATAAGCCAAGTAAAATGCATGAGGGCCAGCTGACCCTGGGCCTCCAGGCTGTGGCCTCTGCTCCAGACTCGCCCTCACGGGGGAAGGAGCAGTCGCCGCGGGTCAGGGGGACGTCGGCGTGGGGGGCAGGGTTGGGGACAGGCGCTCTGGCCAGCGGATACCTCCTGGGGAATAGCCAGCATGTCACGTTAGCCTGAGCACACAGTCTCCATGCCTGAGTCTAGACTTGGTTCTGTGAGGTCCCTCATGTGTCCACTGAGTTGGATGTGCTGTTGGGGGTGAGGGAGAGGCGTGTGTAGGAGCCTCAGGAGCTGTGTCCCAGTGCAATCAGGGAACCTGCAGGCAGGGAAGGACCAATGCACAGGTGTGTCGGTGGGAGGTCGGACGGAGCAGGGGCCTGTGAAAGCCTGGACCTGACAGCCACTCTGGATGTGGTGGCTGCAGCAGGCGAGCCTCATGGGGCCATCACTGTAGCCTGTTTACAGATGTGACGGGTGTTAAGCCCAGTCACAGCGTGCTCATGCCTTATGGCCCCTGGGGGTCAACATAGTCTCTGCCACAGACGTCACCTCTGAGCTCAGTGCCCTGCTGTGCTGAGAAAAATCCTCCTTAGAGATTTGTTGTTGTTGTTAATCCTCACTTAAGGATATTTTCCCCTTTGATTTTTAGGGAGAAAGAGAGAGAAACATCTATGTGAGAGAGACACATCTATTGGTTGCCTCCTGCACAACCTTGGACCAGGGCTGGGGATCAAACCTGCAACCCAGGTATATGCCCTTGACCAGGAATCAAACCTGAGACCCCTAGGTGTGAGGGCTTATGCTCTAACCACTGAGCACACCAACCAGGGCTTTCTTAGAGTTTTTATGCAATCAAAAATTTTTTTCCTAGATAGTATTTTCTTGTGAGTTAGGTAAGGACCTTCACGTTGTTTTATGGTTTTGCTGGACAAACAGGAAAATGAGGTTACTATGCATGTCTGGGAGGTTTGGGGCTAATGAGAGTTGAAACTTGGCATGTAAGGATGTATTATTGCTACAGATGACCCGCTGGCCCGGGTTCCAGCACTGGGAGTCCCCAGTGGGACTACCCTTCATCTCAGGTGAGTCAGGGTGATTGGTCAGTCACCTTGGTATTGCCAGTCCCCAGCCCGGTTCTTCTTCTGTCGGAATATTTGAGTGTACCTGGGAGGAATCATGGGACAAGTGAAGCAATACACTGTTCTGGAATGAAGAGTACCTAAGACTAAGTGGGAAGGAAATTACTTCTCAGGGATCTACATTAATAAAAGGGAAAGATACAAATTGACCATGCCTTCACAATGCCCACCACCCAATCAAGAATGAGTATGCAAATTAACCCAATAAAGATGGCCGGTTAATTTGTGTAAACAGGCACTGAGCCACTGGGGAGGGACACTTGCATTGTTGCCATGGCGATGACACAGGCATTCCGCACCATCTGAGTCACTCCAGGCCTCTGGGCAGCATGGAACGGTGAAAAGGTGGCTACTCGCCAGAGTGAAGGGGAAGGAAGGCCCACTCTTGCATGAATCTTCATGCATTTGGCCTCTAGTCCTATCTAATAAAAGAGTAATATGCAAATTGACCAAACCTCTGCTACACTCACAAGCCATGCCCACCAGCGCCACACACCAGCCAATCAGAGCGAGTATGCAAATTAAACCAACCAAGATGGCTACACTACAGAGAGGGCAGGAGAGAGGCCTGGATTGTCTCTGGCAATGGAAGAAGTCAAGCTTTCCGCAAAGTCTGGCTGGAGGAGGTTAAGGCAATGCAGTTTCAATGGCTGTGGGAGCAGAAGGCTTGGCTCCGCTCCAGGCTACAAAGTTTCAATTGTAGAAAATAAAATAAATCCCAGATACCAGGGCCTTTGCTTGGGTTGCTGGGGAGTGTGGCTGGCCTCCAAACCACCATAGGCCCCTTGCCCAGGCCACCCCATGCCCCAAGGTAACACCCACTCTGATCCAGGACACCCTTCAGGGCAAACCAGCTGGCCCCCACCCGTGCAGCAGGCCTCTATCCTGTCTAATAAAAGGGTAATATGCAGATTGACCATCACTCCAACACACAAGATGACTGTCCCCGTGTGGTCATAAGATCCTGCCCCCATGTGGACACCAGATGGCCATCACAAGATTGCCAGCAGGGGAGGGCAGTTGGCAGGGACCAAGCCTGAAAGGGAGGGCAGTTGGGAGTGATCAAGCCTGCAGGGGAGGGCACTTAAGGGTGACCAGGCCCGCAGAGGAGGGAAGTTGGGGTGACCAGGCCTGCAGGGAAGGGCAGTTGGGGGTGACCAGACCAACAGGGGAGTACAGTTAGGGGCAAACAGGCTTGCAAGAGAGCAGTTAGGCATCAATCAAGCTTGCAGGGGAGTGGGTAGGGGGTGATCTGGCTGGCAGGCAGAAACAGTTAGGGGCAATCAGGAAAGCAGGCAAGTTAGCAGTTGGGAACCAGCAGTCCTGAATTGTGAGAAGGCAGTTGGACATCCCTCAAGGGGTCCCATGTTGGAGAGGGAGCAGGCAGAGCTGAAGGACACCTCCCCCTCCTGTACACAAATTTTGTGCACCAGGCCTCTAGTAATAAATAAAGAGGGTGTATGTACAATCTGCATTAAGGAATTGGCAGATGAAATTGAGGTGTTCTGATGTGAAAAATTAATGCAAAAATGAATGAGCTGCTGGTGTCAGATCAATGACAGTCACATCCCCTCTGGAGGAGCCTGGGGGTGAGGCCGGCAGTGCCGAGGGAAGGGAGCTGTGAGCTAGGATGGCCAGTGTGGGCACATTCAGAACAGAAAGCAGCTGGGCCTGGGGACAGGGATTGGCAGCTTTGCTGTTAAACCAGGAAAGCAGTGGGGGAACATGTCGTTTTTCACTTACTAGTTCTCAGTGATGGTTAATATCACAGTGAACTATCAGGCTTGCTTTTGACCCACTGGTTATGTTCAGTATATGTCACATTGCATAGGCAGTAAAGTCTAGATATAGGATGTCAGACGGCCCATCTGCCATCCTTAACTGAGGTGTAAGGCTTCACCTGTTGGCTCTGGGTCAGGCAGCGTGGTGGGAACCCTGCAGAGCTCCTGGTCACCTGTGTTACTGCAGGTGCCTCCTCTGCTAAGCCCACTATCTCCCCTGGAGGGCATTTCACAGCTGCACTTGCCGCACAGGGTTGCAGGGTCGCAGGGTCTCAAGGGCGTGGTGGGAGCTGCCTGAGCTCCTATGGGAAGGCATTGGGATAGGAACCGCCCATGAGCACTCAGTGAGCAGCCCTCGTTGGTTTATCACTGCTCTGCTCCCCTGGGCTCACCATGGCAGGCTTGACCTCCCAGCACCTGCATTTCCATCTTGGGTGGGTGTCTCTGTGGAGACCACAAGGACCTTTCTGTCTTCTGGAATGTTGTAGAAACAGACTTCCCAGCGGAGGGATGAGGCTTTAGGTGACCTTCTGGGGACATTTCCACAGATGGCAAAACACTTTCTCAGCCCCTCCCCTCAGACCACCGCTTTCTGCCTCGAAGCATTTCGTCACACACGGAACAGCCTGCGGAGGTCACACTGTTTCCACTCGCCTGGCTTTCTCCAGGGACTGTTTCCCTAAGCAGCGCTGCCTGCTCCTAGGCTTTCCGCCCTCGGGGCCAGGGACAAGCAGGTGCCCCGCTTCTCCTCTGTCAGTCATCTTGTCACACCCCGGGACCATGGGGAGAGCAGTCAGGAGCTGCATAGGATCGAGGCAGAACATTCGAAAGTTATAGCTCTTCCCTCCATGTTTTTCACCAACTCTGCCCTCCCCCGCTTCTCTATCCCAGGTGTACGTGTCTTACGATTATGGGAAATCGTTTCAGAAAATCTCCGAGAAGTTGAACTTCGGTGTGGGAAACAGCAGCGAGGCGGTGATCGCCCAGTTCTACCACAGCCCTGCGGACAACAGGCGGGTGAGGTGGCGCTGCGGCTGGGGCCTCATGGGTATACTTCCGGGAGAGGACTGCACTTGGAGGCTGGGCGCGGGCCGCTTTGTCATCTTTGCAGCATGACTGGTGGCCAGTGACAGTTTCTTGGTTTCCCTGGGAGTTTGACAGAGTCCAGTGCTCAGATGGAACCAACATACCCAAGCCGGCCAGGTGCCGGCCAGGCAGGATCCAGGCTAACAGTGGCTGGTGACGCACAGAAAACCAGCCAGCTGGTAACTGGTGGCTCCTAGGTGGCAAAAGGGTTACCAGTCCCCAGGCCTTCTCTTGCAGTCTAATCTAGACTGGCTGCTGTGTGCTCTTCCTGGCGTCAGCAGTGTGTGTGGTGTGGGTATGTGTGTGCACATGTGCGTGTATGCATGTGTGTATGTGTGTGTGCATGTGTGCATGTGCATGTGTGTGTGTGTACCCGCCTCCCTCAACCTGTCCTGGTGCAGAGGTCACCAAGGCAGTAGATGGTGCTGTGTCTCCTGATCTGTCTTTCCAACTGGCTGGTCTGGTGCTTGTTTCTGCAGAAGACCCCCCACCCCGGCCCATCCCCCACCAAAGTGTGACTTGCTGGAGGTTGCCCTGGCCCCAAGGGAGGAAGGAGGAGAGGAGAGGACTATGCAGGAGTCGGCCCCTCAAGCCTTCCTGCCTGGTGGGAGCTTTGGCTCCACTAGGAGTTGTATTTGCTGCTTTCATCCCCACTGTCCTGATCGCTCACTCATTTCCAGGTAGAATGGCTGCTCTCAGGATGCTGAGGGAAGGGTACTAGTTCCTCTTCCCCTTCCTTCCCCCCCTCCTCTTACTTACCTGCAGGTGACAGGACACCCCTCCTCTTACCTACCTGCAGGTGACAGGTCGCCCCTCCTCTTAC
>JAAGEH010000417.1:4726331-4786481 GCA_011751065.1 Lasiurus cinereus | reverse complement strand
CCCTCCTCTTACCTACCTGCAGGTGACAGGTCATCCCTCCTCTTACCTACCTGCAGGTGACAAGACAATGCCAGGCAGGTGACTTGGGACTCACAGCACCTTTTGTGAGGTGGAGCCCTGCCCAGGTGTAGGTGACCTCAGTGTCCTTCTCCCAGGGGGTCGATCTATGTGCCCCATGCCTCCCAAGAATCGAGTGTCACTTGGAAGATGCAGCGTGTCGGATTGTACCTGTTGTTACTATTTTTACACGTTGCCCCAGATCTAACACTGGCTTATGCTGTGGCCTTGACACCATCTCACTGCCACTCTAGAGCTTTCCTTTCAGCTCACTTGTCCCTTCTCACTTCCCACCATAGGGCACCGGTGTCCATGGCAGGTGCCTCTTCCAACCTTCTTGGTGTGGGCTGTGGTGAGCGGCTGCTGAGCCACAGGTCGGGGTGGTCAGAAGTCAGGGAGGATGATGTCATGGGCTTTGTGGGGGAGGTTTAGTGCAGGAAGAGGTGAGGGTCTTTTTGAACATTAGGTCCGGAGAAGGAGCAAAGCAGGGGCCACAACACTGGGCATGAATGTGCAGGATATGAGGTGCTGGAGGTGAGAGGGAGCAGCATGCGTATAGCTCTGGGTGCAGGGCGTGCCGAGCAGATTTCTTAGGTGGAGCTGGCCAGACTGGGAGCTGCTGGGAGTGAGAAGGGGGCCGCCTTCTTGGAGAACTAGTGACAGAGACCTGGGCTCGGGCGGGCTGCAGCTCTCTTCTGGTTTCCAGCTCCCCAGGGAGGCTGGTGTCTTCCCTAGACTTCTGAGGATGAAAATGACGACTCTCCTTTGGGGATTAGTTTTGTTACTTTTGCTTCTGTTTGGAAGGCAGTTTGCTCCAAGACATACCCCAGAAGACTGGCACGTGCTGTCCACACGCACCTGTGTGGCCCATGAGGAAGGCTGTCACAGAGTAGGCTTTGAAATGTTTGAAATGACCATCAGCATCTACTCTGCAAAGCTAGTGTCACAAAGGGCCAAGGAGATGTGTGAGGGGGGTGTGCCTGGAGTGGAAAGCAGGTCCTGGTTTGGGGCCAGTTCTGTAGGTGACAGGCCATGTGGGGGTGAGGATGTGGCTGTGTGGTAAGGGCGTGGCTGTGTGGCAGGTGGGTGTGGCTGTGTGGTGAGGAGTGGCTGTGTGGCAGGTGGGTGTGGCAGTGTGGCAGGTGGGTGTGGCTGTGTAGTAAGGGCGTGGCTGTGTGGTGAGAAATGGCTGTGCGCAGGTGAGTTGTGGGCAGGTGGGTGTGGATTCTATTTTTTGTGTTGCCTGCAGTCCCACTTCCTCTTCCTCCTCCATCTGCATTGCCAGGTGTAGCCCTGGTGCCTGCAGGTTCCCGGCTCAGAGCACAGTCAGGCCAGGTCTAAACATACCCTGAGTGCACAATCAGGCCTCAGGGCCTCGGCCAAGCAGGTGGTCCTGGGTGAGCGGACATGGCCGTCCCCGGCCCCCCGCCTCCCGGAAGTGTGTGCCTTCATCTCCTGTTTCCTCCTGTCATTGCCCCCAAGGGAGAGTGGCTCCTCTGCTCACGAGGAGGTCATTCTGCTGCTTACTTTGCCATCTTCCCAGAGATGTTTGTGGATTCAGAGGCAAGGCCTGAGCTAGTGGGTGTAGCAAGGGCTGGACACTGGGTGACTGAGGCCGGACCTGCCCTGCGGAGAGTGCCTGTGGGTCAGGCCAGCTGGCAGGGCTGCAGGCTGCGGGTGCAGGAGGTCTGAAGCCGGAAGAACAGGCGCTGACATGCAGAGCAGACGGTGGTGCATTATGGCTGTGCTTCCTCCCACAGATGTGGGGGATGAGGTTGCTCACAGCTGGGAAACCGCACTGAGTGACAGACGCATGGGCCCTGCCGGTGGAGCGGGGGTGGGTGCAGAAGAGCCGGCACTTAGGTAGAATGGAAGCTGCTGGCTGACTCCAGTAGCAGGAGTGAGCTGGTGGGAGCCCTGGGGAAGGAGAGACTAGGCAGACTCCAGAGAGTAGCATGGCCTGTAGGCCACAGAGGGTGCTGCTGTGGTGGAGGGGTGCAGTGAGGTGCCCGGGATGGTACCCCAGGCTCCTGTCTGAAGATGGAGGGCTTGCTTTTTGCCTTGAAGACTATAGGGAGCCCTAGCTGGTATGGCTCAGTGGATAGAGCACCCACCTGTGGACTCAAGGGTCCTGGGTTCCATTCCAGCCAAGGACACATGCCCAGATTGTGGGCTCGATCCCCAGTAATGGGTGTGTAGGAGGCAGCCAATCAGTCATTCTCTGCCATCATTGATGTTTCTCTCTCTCTCTCCCCCTTCCTCTCTGAAATCAATAAAAAAAAATATTTTTAAAAAGGAAAACGAATATGGGGAGCTCGGGGAGTCTTTGATGAGGGACATCACGAGGAATAGGTGGGCCCTGGAAATCTGCAGGAGTCTGGAGGGGAAGATAGAGGAGTTGACACACGTGGGAATGCAGCACCAAGTTGCTGGTTCCTCAGCCTGAACATCCCCTCTCAGTGCTGCTCATTCCCTGGTCTGAGGAGGCCTGAGGCGAAGAGGCGAATGCCCCATGCTAGCCCACGTTGCCTCCAGCGGGGATGAGTGCCGCACTAGAAGCAGAGAGACAGACGCCAATTGTGACAGCTGTTGTAAAGGCAGACAGCAGGTCATTGCTGGTGGGAGCACGGGTTAAAGCAGGCAGAGGCGTACACCCTCCCCTCCCCCCCCTCTGGTTGTGAGCTGCACTGGTACGACTAGAACCCAGTACTCAGGGAGTGAGAATTGGGCTTTGGGGGACGGTGTCAAAGAATTCCATTTTCATAGTGAAATATCGTGGCACGGCAGAGTAGATGCTGAGAAGAGACAGATTTGATGCTGAGAAGTCTGGGCTACGCGGTATACTGGAAAGTCAGGGATGCTTGTTTTAGGAGGCAGACAGTGGAGCTGTGAGGAAGGATTAACCAGGATATCGGCCAAGGGTGAGAGGGGGAGGGGGTCCTGTGAGGGTGGAGTGTGGACCAGGACAGAAGAGCCAGCAAACGTGAGTTGAGGTCAGAGGTGGTGAGAGTTGGTCATGGGGAGTTGAGGTGGGAGTGAGGCAGAGGTAAGACATGTTTTCAGGAAAAAAAGGAAATCATGAGAGAAGGCACGTACCTGAGTCCAATAATCCGACGTGAGACTGTGCATTGAGTTCAGGAAGTGCTGTCCTTTTGATGGAAGTAAAGAGGGGAGGGTTGACATAGAGGTGCTTTGAACCAGCAGGGCACGGAGGTAAACGCGCCCACTCCTGGGTCCTCTGGGGTGGTGACTTCTCGAAGCTTCAGTGACCTGGTAATACAGAGACGACAGAATCACTGCTCAAAATCGAGTAGCTGGGAGTGCTCAGTGCACCCATGAGGGAGGCATGCAGAGCCCCAACTCAGTGCCTGGCAGAACAGAGGCTCGTGCCAACATCAGCTCTGTGACTGGGTGCACATTCGCAAATTTCAAAACAGGACACTGCAGGAAGCTGTGGGGGTAGGTTCCTTTTTAACTTAGAGCCTCTGTACCCTCCCCAGTATCCACAATGGTTTCGGAGCCGGAGGATGGGCAGTGTTATTTCTAAGGAGCGCTTTTCTGCAAAACTTGATGACGGTGCTCATAGGGTCCTATGGTTGTTCTGACCCTGGGTTGGCTTTGCGAAGTTTCCTTTCGGAACTTTGCCTGCCTTTAGAGTGAGTTTCACTGGCTTCTGCAGGGGCTGGAGTTTACATCAGATGCTGGAGGAGGCACAGGGAGGCACAGCAGCAGGCCAGCCTGGGGATATAGGGTGCACAGGGACAGGAGCAGAATGAATGCGCAGCTGGAGAGGAGGAGGCAAGGTGGGGAGGAGGGGCCTCTTGAGGAGGAGAGGTGTCGTGGGGAGGAGGGGCGACATGGTGCTGAGAGACTCTGAGCCGGGGGCTCTGCACCAGCGGGGAAACATGTAGGGAACGTGTTTGCGCTGACTCCGTGGGGTCCTGGTTTCTAGGGCTTCAGTGGACTGGCTCCCCTGCTCTAGTTTAGGGTTCACAGTGTTCACTGAGCCCCTTGTGCTCCTGGGAGCGAGGCTATTGTGCAGCCCCTGTGGGTCCCGCCTGCTGCTGTGTGCGTTTTCAGCCTTCTTTTTACTTATTTTATTTTATTTAACTTTATTTTTTTTTCATGCACTGGAGAGGGGTCCCTCAGCCCAGCCTGCCCCCTCTCACAGTCTGGGAGCCCTCAGGGGTGGGAGATGACCCTGCGATCAGGGGATGGAAATGTCCAATCACATCTCTGCTGCTCGCCACTGCCAACAGTGCAAGCCATGGCTGGCCCTGGTTACCTGAGCCTCTGGCAGCCCTGGGCAGATAGCTGGGCAGCCGCCATCCACAGCTTGCCTGCTCCTCAGGCTGACCCTGGGTGGCTGGGGAGCTGAGAGGACTAGGAGCCACCATCTTGTGGCTGTGGGTGCCGCTACCTTTGTGAGGGTGTGATGGGCAATGAGCATATTCCCTCGATTGGATAGGATTCTTTAGTGTTCAAAGTATTACATATAGTGTTTCCTCAAAAAACAAAAATGCAACTCCCATTTGACCCACTGACCCCACTTCTAGGAATATATCCCAAGAAACCAGAAACACCCGTCAGAAAGGATATATGCACCCTGTGTTCGTAGCGGCACAATTCACCATAGCTAATAGTTGGAAATAGCACAGGTGCCTTCAGCAGACGAGTGGGTAAAAACTGTGGTCCATCTACACAATGGAGTATATGCAGCCTTATTTTTTATTTTCTAACCATTAGTCCAGGCTCTCACAAACTGCTGTCAAACCCACACTATATTGTCTTCCTCTCCACTCTGCCTGGGACTTGGAATGTTCTCTCTGAAAGCCTTGCCTGCCCTTCAAGGCCCAACTCTTACCCGGAGTCATTTCTGACCTTGCAGACGGTAACCGATCTGTAATCTTCACTCTCCTAGGATGCACCACTTTCCTCATTCAGCCTCACTTCTCCTGACTTAGAATCAGCATGGGCATGTCGTGCCCCCCTCCAGACCTCCCCTCTCCCCTCTCCTCACGCTCTCCCCCCCTCCCCCGCATAGATTCTGGGCCACCCATGGGGAAGGACCCTGTGTTTTCACTGTGGCACTGGTGAATATTCAGATGCACATTTGTCAAATAGTCGCCTCATTCCCTCCCCTCAAAGTTGCGTAGGCTGTAGTCATTCTCTGGCTCAGCGTCACTCGGCTGACTCCATGGAGCTCCTTCCTGCGTGTCTCCCAGGGCTGTGCAACCATGCCCACAGGTGTAGTGCTCCCTCACCTGGCATGGTGGGCAGAGGGTGGAGCTGGTTTCCCAGTGGGTGTGGCTTTCCTGGAAGGCGTGCCAGAGACAAGTCCCAGCCAGCTGTGTGCAGCTAGTCAGAGGGCAGGACTTTCTGTCTTGGCTCTCCGTAGCCATCTTTCGATTGTGGCCGAGTGGTTCACCAGAGAGAGAAAATGGCTGTGTCACCTGGAAAAAAAACTAGGCTTGACTATGAAAGTAATGCTCACCTGTTCGAATTCAAATAATGGCCTCAGACAGAAGTGTGGCGAAAACGAGACCTTTAATACGTTCTTGCAAGAGCAGGAGTCGAGACAGGCCCACGGAGTGGAAATCACAGGCTTTTTGTCTGGAGGATGTGAGTCCCTCCTCCGGCTCCTCATTGGCTGAGCACCCTGGGGTCACCTGATTCCTCATAGGTCGCCTAGTTTTGTGCTCTCCCATTGGGCCGTTTAAAAGAATGGGCTGAGGCCTTTTCCAGTTGCCTCCACCTCCCCCTGTCTAGATGAGATGGGCACCTCTGGGGGTTTCCTCCATGATGCTGGCCACGCCCACAGTTTTTGGTTCTCACATCCTCTCCCTCCTCACATTCTGTTTGCCCTGGGAACTCAGTGACCACTGCTGCCATCAGAAGCTGGCCATGCTGGAGGTGGGCCACAGAAGCCCACTTCCCACAAAGGGTCATTCTCTGGTTAAATGCAAGCTCTGGCTGGCTCGCCCACCCGCCTATCCCCACCTGTGCCTTTGCTCAGTCATCCTGGGTGTGCACCTGCCTCCCTCGTGTGGGAGAGGGTGAGAGGGAGAGAGAGAGGGGAGGGGGTGAGCCCTGCAGGCCTAGGCACTGCGCTGGGGCAGTAGGCCCGTGTGCCTGGGCGCTCACTGCGGGAGGTTGTCCGGCGGCTCTGCCAGGCCCGCGCTAGCTGCCTCCTCCTTCTACAGTACATCTTCGCAGACGCATATGCCCAGTATCTCTGGATCACATTCGACTTCTGCAACACCATCCGAGGCTTTTCCATCCCGTTCAGGGCAGCTGACCTCCTCCTACACAGCAAGGCCTCCGACCTCCTCCTGGGCTTCGACAGGTCTCACCCCAACAAGCAGGTAAGAGAGTGTTCAGAACTAGCTGGCCGGGGGGGAGAGGGGGGTTCCTCCAGGTCCCCCTTCTGCTCTGTCCTGTGGATTGTGTGCCCTTTGAGTGACCTCCCTTGGCCCTTCCGTCATTCACCCTCAAACTCGGCCTCTGTAGCTGTGGTGCTCTCCCTGGCAGGGCATGCCTGAGCCAGGGCACACCTAGCGCCTGGCAGGCTCTGTTCCTTAGTGCTACACCCTTCTTGGCCTGGAGCCTTTGTCAGCCTCAGAGAGCAGGGGGAACCTGGTGTCAGCTCTGCTGGCCCGCCTGCCGCGTTTCTGTTGTGCCTTCCCCCACCTCTGCCTTACACACTGCAGTTGCTTGCCATGTACCTGAATCTACTGCAGACGTTCACGGTCTTTTCTGGTGTGTGTGTGCCTATGCACATAACATAAACGTGGCGCTTTCCTCTGCTAATCCAGTTTGAGGGAGGGTGATCGATGGGGAACGAGAGCGGAGCAGCACTTATATTT
This sequence comes from Lasiurus cinereus, assembly GCA_011751065.1. Taxonomy (NCBI): domain Eukaryota; kingdom Metazoa; phylum Chordata; class Mammalia; order Chiroptera; family Vespertilionidae; genus Lasiurus; species Lasiurus cinereus. The sequence goes on along the minus strand of JAAGEH010000417.1, from coordinate 4,779,558 downwards.
CAAGGTTGAAATGGCCAAGCTCGGACGCTTGGTCTGGCATAACCTCTGAGCCCAGCTGATCTGGAGGATTGGATCTAGGATAAGTTTTGAATGACGTGGCTCAGAACAACCTTGGAACAGTTTCTTTGCAGGTTGGTTAGCCAAAACATGATCTGTTGACCTTAGTGTGCTAGGGGGGGCTCTGCGTGGGCAGGGTCAGTTCACCCATGGGTGGAGTGTTGCTCCTGCGGCAGCTGTCAGGCCAGAGGAGCCTGAGGGTGTGCCTGGGAAGTGGGAGGCTTTGGCAGGCTACTTGCTCAGAACCATCCCCATGTGTTCAGCGATGCTCTGTCCTTTCTGATCCTGCACTTGACCAGCATCCTTTCCATTGCCTTCATTGCTGTGGCCGTTATACAGGTTTTATTAAATTAATTAATTAATTAATTAATTAATCAGTTTGTTTGTGTATTTTAATCCCCACCTGAGGATATTTTTCCATTGATTTTTAAAGAGGGTAGAAGAGAGAGGGGAAGACAGAGAGGAACATCAGTGTGAGAGAAACACATCGATTGGTTGCCTCCTGCATGTGCCCTGACCAGGGCTTGGGCCGGGGAGGAGCCTGCAACTGAGGTGCATGCTCTTGACTGGAATCGAACCTGGGACCCCTCGGTTTGCAGGTTGATGCTCTGTTTACTGAGCCACACTAGCTGGGGCTCATTGTATAGTTTTAAGCACTCTTTCCCAGGTGAAAAGCGCCAAGCATAGCCCTCTTGTTTTTACCATTATCCTAGGGCTTGTCTTGAGGAAATAGAGCTTCTGATAATCACAAATGGAAGGCAGGTCCCAATCATTTCCTTCAGGTTTCTGTGGAGACCTTGGTAACGATGGAGCAAACAGAGGTGCGGTGGGCCCCTTCAGGCTGACTCCAGGAGTGGCGCTGACCGGGGTGGCCTGTTGCTGTCCCCACAGCAGCCAGCCTCCTGTGGGTTTCGGTGGGTTTGGCAGAGCCTTCCCGGTCATGCCACTTCGCACCTCACAGACACTCTTGTCACCTTGTCTTTGCAGCTGTGGAAGTCGGACGATTTTGGCCAGACCTGGATCCTGATTCAGGAGCATGTGAAGTCCTTCTCTTGGTAAGTCCTGTCAGCTAAGCAATTTGAACACCATCATCTCCTTTCCCAGTTCAGCTCCTGCACAGGGGCAAACCTCTCTCACCTGAAACATGGAGCCTGTGGCCAGCGGTGCCTTCTCCAGACGGGAGTGTGGCTGGCGGTGGGGGGATGGGTGGAGGCTCCCGAGGCTTTAGGCTCCTGCATCCTCAGTCCCCTAGGAAACGTGGTCATCTTAGGGCTCTCAGCGGTGGAAAGGTTTCTGAAGACGCTTATTTTTAGAGCATCGCGTCAGAAGTGGGGAATTTTCTCTATTTTAGAACAATTCATTTGTTCATTCATAACATAGTTTTTTGAACGTCTGCTGAATGTAAAACATGCTGAATATGCTTTAGAGCAGTGGTTCTCAACCTTCCTAATGCCGGGACCCTTTAATACAGTTCCTCATGTTGTGGTGACCCCCAGCCATAAAATTATTTTCTTTGCTACTTCCTAACAGTAATTTTGCTACTGTTGTGGATCGTAATGTAAATATCTGTGTTTTCTGATGGTCTTAGGCGACCCCTGTGATGGGGTCGATGGACCCCCAAAGGGGTCGCGACCCACAGGTTGAGAACCGCTGCTTTAGAGTGTGTGAAGTGGACTAATTTATGGATAAACTTGTTAAGGAGATTGTAGTTTAGGAGATGAAAGATTTTTTTTAAATCTTTAAAAAATTATCAATTGATTTTAGAGAGACAGAGACAAACATCCATTTGTTGTCACACTTTTTTACATCTTGATTGGTTGATTCTTGTATGTGCCCTGACCTGGATCCAACCTGCCTCCTTGGCAGATAGGGAAGATGCTCTAACCACTGAGCACCTGGCCAGGGTGGAGAGACCGTTTTTGCACCTAACACATATTATGAAGCTCAGAGATCTCAGGGGATGAGGGTCCTGTCCTTTGCAGATGGGTGCTCATGGACAGCAGGTGGGGAGCACTGTGAGGATGCAGGAACAGAATGGCTAGAGCGGAGGCGAGATGACACAGTGCTGGGTTTTATTTTAGGGCTGTGTGTTGGGTAAAGTTGGGAGAGGAATTTGGACTGATTCTGAAAGTGATGGGAGTCTTTGTAGGTTGCTGAGAAGGAAGGTGAAATCAACAGGCTTTTAAAAGTACAGTTGTTTCTAGTTGTAGTTGCTTTTGATCTTTTTCTGTTAACAGGGTCATTGGATAAAAGGTACACACACACACACACACACACACACACACGTATATACATATATATTATTGATTTCAGAGAGGAAGGGGGAGGGAGAGAGACATAGAAATATCAATGATGAGAGAGAATCATTGATTGGCTGCCTTCTGCATGACTCTCCTCCCCACCCCCAGTGACTGAGCCCACAACCTGGGCACATGCCCTGACTGAGAATTGAACTGCAACCTCCTGGTTTATAGGTTGACCTCAGCTGCTGATCCATGCTGGCTGGGCACGTGATATATACTCTTGAATAGGTGTGCAGGAGGGCATGTAGGACGGAGTTCACACACAGCAAGCTTGGTATCTCTCCAATACACTCTTGATCTTCCCCTCAAGATCCGACCCAGCCATGGTCCTCCCCATTTCAGGGTCAGGTTGCTCAGCCAAAACCTTTGCATCATCATTGAGTCCAAGTTTCTTTTCTACTTCCCATTTCACCGACCAGGAGTCCCGAGGGCTCCACCTTCAGGTTGTGGCTGGGATTTCCTGCTCCCTGCTTGCTCCGCGACATGGTCACCGCTGCTGCTTTCTGCTTCCCTGCCCCTCTGCAGCTAATGCTCTGCACAGAGCCAGGTCCGCCCTGTTAAAAACGCAGCAAGTCCTCTTTCTCTGCTTCGAACCCTCTCGTGTCCATCCTCGTTTCTCTTAGGGCAGATGCCAGGGCACTTGTTATTTTCTCTGCCCGGAGTGCTCTTATTGAAGTAAGTTGACTGCCTACTCCCTGATCTCATCCAAGGTGGCTCAGAGCTCACCTCCTCCGGGAGGTCTGTCCCCAGGTCCTATTGCAATGGCAGCTGCTCTCCTGGTTCCCAGGCTGCTGTACCCTGAGCGCTCTTGCATGGCACTTACAGCTGTTACTGTGCTTTTATCTGTCTTGCTCTCTGTAGTAGAATAAAAGCTACACAAGGGCAGGGACTTTTGTCAGTTTTGGGCATTGACATATCCCCAGTGAATGAAACTTTGAAATGATAATGTTAGTGGAGATTGCCAATTTTTCTATAGAAAGTCTCAGATTTCAGCAGCATAGAACTGTGTATCTCTCCACTCCTGTGTGTTAGGAAAGAAATTCTGTCTCAGTGTAGTTTCCATTTGTACTTTTCTGGTTATGAATGATTTTGAACATCTTTTACCCTTCTTTAGGTTCATTTTTATATATTTTTTGTGACATGTCTGTTCATGCCATTTGCCCTTTGACTTTGAGATTCATCGTTGTTTTATTATTAGTTACCAGGAGCTCTTTATATATTTGAGATTAGTTCTTTGTGATATGAGATAGATTGTGTGTATAGTGGTACCTCGAGATACGAGTGCCCTAACATACGAGATTTTTTGAGATACGAGCCATCGAGCGAGCTATTTTTGCTTTGAAATATGAGCAACATTTGAGATAGGAGTAATCACGCGGATCGGCAGGCTGCACACGACCCACCAGTTTACCTCAACTCGAGCTCTCATAGTTTCCCATGCCTCAAGGTTATGGAACGAATTAAACTCGTATCTTGAGGTACCACTGTATATATATATTTTCCAGTATATCATTTCCTTCTTATTTTTAAATATATTTTTTATAGATTTCTGAGAGGAAGGGCGGGGGTGGGGAGAGAAACATTAATGATGAAAGAGAATCATTGATTGGCTGCCTTCTGCATGCCCCCCACACTAGGGATCCAGCTTGCAACCTGGGCATGTGCCCTTGACCAGAATCAAACCCTTCAGTCCACAGGTCAACACTATCCAGAGCTAAACTGGCTAGGGCTGTCTTTTCACTTTTAGTTTTATCTTTATTAGATGTAGCCACCCAGCAGGAGGGGAGGTACATCTGTGCTTCTTCCACCAGGACCGTGTGAGGAGTGTTGTCTCTGCATTGCTTCCCTAGTGCTTGCAGCCAGTGCAGAGGGGGCCCATGAGCCTCGAACTGCCTTGGCAGAGGTTGGCTGTTCTGGCCCGTTTGTTAATCTCCTTGGGCAGAGGTCGTGGCATCTCAGTGAAACTAGAACCCCAACCTCATCTGAGTGCACCTCTATCAAGGAGTACCCTCAGAGCTTTCTGTACTTCACTGAATTTTAAAGGGACAAGCAGCTCTTTCACTTGTTTGAGGAGCCATGTGGTCAGAGGGAACACCAGTTGGATTACTAAACAAAGGTGCTTTGTGCTTGGGAATCAGTGTATGGAGTCTCTGCCTGCGTGCAGACATGTAGATAGTTTAGGGCAGTGGTCGGCAAACTCAGTCAACAGAGCCAAATACTAACAGTACAATGATTGAAATTACTTTTGAGAGCCAAATTTTTTAAACTTAAACTTCTTCTAACTCCACTTCTTCAAAATAGATTCGCCTAGGACGTGGTATTTTGTGGAAGAGCCACACTCAAGGGGCCCAAGAGACTCATGTGGCTCGCGAGCTGCAGTTTGCCGACCACTGGTTTAGGGGAAAGAACAGGCTCATCTCAATTAGATAGATGCACGGCTGGTATCAGGGCATTTCAGGCCATTGGGAGGGTTTCCCCCTGGGGCTCCCCACAGGAAGTGTGAGTGCGATCCAACCCCTCCGAGAGCAGAGGCAACCTTGGAGCATCAGGAGAGCTGAAAACCTACCTCATGTGCTCCCGGGAGCTGGAGGCTGGTAGATAGGACTGGGAGGAGCTGTGGGTGGGGCTGGGTCCCCAGGGAGCAGCACTGGAGGGCTGTAAGTGGGGCTCAGGGAGCGGGGAAGCAAGGCACGGGCTGGTGACCACCCGGAGGTAGAGCAAGGCGTGGGCTTTTCAGATGAGGGCAAACCCAAGAGGAAGCAGGTGTGAGTGAATGTGAGAAAGGGGGGGCTAGGGCTGTAGAACACTAACTTGTAGGGGGAGCTGCTCTCAGGAATGGAAGGCCCCGTCTGTGTTACAGAACTGAAGCCACAGCTTTGTTTCTCCATCTCGGGGCTGCTGTGGCCAGGACTGAACAGCAGAGGTGAGCTGTTCGCAGACTATCTGAGTCAAGGTCCCTTCCTCTCTGACTTTCAAAAATATCCTGCAACCTCATGCGCATTTGCATATTGTCTAGAGCAGAGGAGGTCCTTGAATCAGTGCTTCCAATTATGGAAAAGAAGAGAACAGGCTACCCCTCACTGCACAGAGCCTCTCATGTTAGGACCAAATCCTGGCCTCTCCAGGGACCCTTTCCTTCAGGTTACGGGGCCAAAGGTCTTCCCTGTGCAAAGAGGCTCTTCCATTCTCCTATTCTTAGCTCCTTTCTCTCTTTCTCCCCAACCTTCCCCTTCCCCTCCCCCTTCCCCACCCCTTCCCTTCCCCTTCCCCTCCCCCTTCCCCTTTCCTTTCATTCTTCTTCCTTTCTTTTTTCCACTGTTAATTCTTGCCTGAGGATATTTTTCCATTGATTTTTAGGGAGAGTAGAAGGGAGAAAGATAGGAATATCAATGTGAGAAAAACACATCGATGGGTTGCCTCCTGCACGAGCCCAGACCAAGCAGACCAGGGCTGGGGCCAGGGAGGAGCCTGCATATGAGTTACATGCCCTTGACTGGAATAAAACCCGGACCCTCGGTCCCCAGGCCAACGCTCTACCCACTGAGCCAAACCGTCCAAGGCCATTCTTTTTCTCCTTAGAATATGTTCTTGGCAGTGCATCCTGAACCTTTGAGTTTGATGTCCTAACCTTCATTTTCCGAGCTCTGTGCCCATAGAGTGACTCCAGGCATCTGTGTGTGAGCTCTGCTTTCCTCACCTCTGCGGGGTCTTCCTGTTCTCACTCCTTCTTGGTGCGGGTCTGCCTGCTTTGGTGGGTGGGGAGCCGGGGAAGGTGGGTCCCCTCGGCTGCTGTTGGGCCTGTATTTGGGGAACAGCAGTGTGAGGTTCTTCTCCAAGGTAGTGTGATCTCGTCCCAGTTGGAACAGCCCCTGGAATTATGGCCTGTAGACGCAGTGCAGCAAGGATCAGTTCAGGGAGGAGTCCTGCGGGGTAAAAAGAAACAGAAGACATGGTTTTAAAGGCGTTTGTGCTTTTTAGGAAGCTCAGAGAAATGCAGTGTGGGACCACCATACATTGTAACATAGTCTGTTCAGTGTCGAATAATATAAGAAGCAGGACTATAAGGTAAGGGGACTGATTCAGAACCCATCCAATCAAAGAAGTTCCTACGTTTGTTTGAACGCATATAAAATGAATTAAACCGTTTGAAATCTGGCACCAGGGAGACGTGGTGCGTGCTGGAGAGATGCCGTGTGCGTGCAGGGAGTGGGAAGCAAGCATGGGGTAAGGCTTCCTGCCAGAGAGGCCTGAACTTGGCCCCCGGAAGATGAGAGACTTAGAGGTGCAGGTCAGGGTGTGGGAAGGCCTTTCTGCAGCGGATGCAAAGCTGACAGAAGTACAGGGGGCACCCTGTTTCTGGAGGTCAGTGTGCGCAGAGGTGTGAGGGAGACTCGAAGGGCAGGAGCACATCTCACCAGTGCCGGCAGCAGTGGCCCGAGCAGGAGGGGTTGAAGGGAGGGAGGGAAGGACGTGCCTCACCGGGTCCTCCTGTGACTCCTCCTGTGGCTCCCCCTGAGTTATCCTTCTGAGAACATAGCGCCTGGCAAACTCCTCCATTCCTCTGAGATTTGTCACTTGAGGCCAGAAAGGGGCTGACAGCCCCGAGCCTGACTTAGATTCCCGAGCACCCATGGCTCACTCCTTTTCCCCGTGCTGCGGGGAACCAAGAGCAGCTGAGGGAAGTGTCGGCAGCTTTTCCTGGTCCCCGGGTGGGGGCCCTTCATTCTGGCTGCCGCCTCCTGATGACACGGAAGTGACGACGTGATGACGATGACGATGACACTGTTTTCTTCCAGGGGGATTGATCCCTATGACAAGCCAAACACCCTCTACGTGGAGCGGCACCAGCCCTCCGGTTACTCCACAGTTCTCCGCAGCACGGACTTCTTCCAGTCCCGGGAGAGCCAGGAGGTGATCCTGGAGGCAGTGAGAGACTTTCAGCTTCGGGACAAGTACATGTTTGCCACCAAGGTGGTGGTAAGTTACAGGTGCCCAGGAAGGAACTGCTCAGAGTTTCCGCTCTGAGGCTTGGCGTTCTGTGAGGAGGGGGGTGAGCAGGGCTGGATTGAGGATGGGGTGCTGGACTGGCCAGAGCTGGCAGAGACGGACACTCCCAGAGAGTGTGGGAGGTCCCAGGGCTCGAGCAGTGGAAAAGCTCTCAGATTTGGTGTTTTCCATGCATCTTCGGCAAACATGTTTCTTTGAAACCCCAATAAGAAGAACTCTGTAATTCCATTGCCTGGTTTCTTTCCCGTTAGGCTGATTCCTCTGTGAGTTTTGGACCCACAGTAAGTTACATGGCTCACAGAATGTGAGTCAGTGGCCGCTGAGAGTTAATGCTCTTAAGGAAAGCAGTAATTAAGCTTTTGGCTGTTAGTAAGTAGCTTGCCTCCCAGACTTTGGGAAAATTTCCCCTTGATTTGATGGGTTGGAGCCAGAGGCTGAGATGGAGCATTTGCTCATCTAACAGAGCTTAATTATTCAACAGGACTTGCCTTGCTACTGCATCAAGCTGTAAGTTGCCACTAAACTGGCCTGCGTCAGGGGCTGTAAGCCCACATTCTTGATGGCAGCCAGTGGCCAGGGCTGGGCTCTGAGGCCTTTGGTAACTGGAGGTTGCTCTGTTTCCTGTTGCTGTTATCCTCAGGGGCAAGTGAGGTACAGTGTTTTCCTCCAGGCCCGCATTTATATGATTGGCAGCTGGCCAGGCAGAAGCAGGTCAAAGCCCCTGGGATTCTGGGTGGGAGAGAGGCATCCCCAACAGGGAAATGAGGGAGTAAGGTTGCAATGAGGAGAGAAATTGTAGGTGGCTAGATGCAAGAGGGATTCCCCACTACATGCCTTGGGAAATGTTTTTTTTTTCTTAATTAATATATTTTTATTGATTTCAGAAAGGAAAGGAGAGGGAGAGAGAGATAGAAACATCAATGATGAGAGAGAATCATTGATCAGATACCTCCTACACACCTCACACTGGGGATTGAGCAGGCAACCTGGGCATGTGCCCTGCCCAAAAATTGAACCTTGGCCTCCTGCTTCATAGGTTGATGCTCAATCACTGAGCCACACTGGTATGACTTTGGAATTTAAATATATTTTTCTGGGAACTATTTTCTTATTCAGTTAATATGTTACATTTTTAATAGGTCCATCATTTCCTTACTGGTCCCACACTGAGTACAAACTATTAACATGATTTTTAGTGTGCCATTTTGAAAAAGTGAACTTTGATACTCCCCCCCTGATTTTTTTAAAAGCAAAGGCTTTTTCACACTTGTTCAGTGATGGTTTGAATACATGTATGCATTGCTCAGAAGAATCAGAGGTGACATGGTGTCTGTGAGGTGCTCTCCACATCGTGCTCATGGGCAACAGTGAGACAGCGCCCCTTGAGGAGACATAGGTATACTCCTTGTTCCATGGGAAGATTGAATCCTATCTAATAAAAGAATAATACGCAAATTGACGGTACCTCCACTACACCCACAAGCCATGCCCACCAGCCACGCCCACCAGCTAATCAGAGCGAGTATGCAAATTAACCAACCAAGATGGCTATAGCCACAGAGTGAGCAGCAGGGAGGCTGGGGTTGCCTCTGGCTATGGAGGAAGCCAAGCTTTCCACAAACCTTGGGCCTCTACTTAAGGCAACAAAATTTCAATGGCTGCCACCATTGAGGGAGGCTTGGATTGCCCCTGGTGATGGAGGAAGCCAAGCTTTCTGCACACCCTGGCCAGTAGGCCTCCACTTAAGGCAACTAAGTTTCAATGGCTGTGCGAGCAGAAGGCTTGGCTCCGCTCCAGGCTACAGAGTTTCAATTGTAGAAGAAAAATAAATCCCAGATACCAGGGCCTCCACTTGAGTTGCCGGGGTGTGTGGCCGGGCTGCAAATCGCCATAGGCCCCTCACCTAGGCCACTCCATGCCCCAAGGGAACATCCACCCTGATCCAGGACACCCTTCAGGGCAAACAAGCTGGCCCCCACCCGTGCAGCAGGCCTCTATCCTATCTAATAAAAGAGTACTTTGCAGATTGACCATCACTCCAACACACAAGATGACTGCCACCATCTGGTCAAAAGATCCTGCCCCCATGTAGACACAAGATGGCCACCACAAGATGGCCAGCAGGAGAGGGCAGTTGGGAGGGACCAGGCCTGCAAGGGAGGGCAGTTGGGGCTGATCAAGACTGTAGGGGAGGGTAGTTAGGGGTGACCAGGCCGGCAGAGGAGGTAAGTTGGGGGTGACTGGGCCTGCAGGGAAGGGCAGTTAGAGGCAATCAGGCTGGCAGGGGAGCAGTTAGGCATCAATCAGGCTGGTAGGGGAGTGGTTAGAGGTGATCAGGCTGGCAAGCAGAAGTGGTTAGGGGCAATCAGGAAGGCAGGCAGATGAGCAGTTGGGAACCAGCAGTCCTGGATTATGAGAGGGATGTCCGACTGCCCGTGTAGGATCTGGCCTAAACGGGCAGTCGGACATTTCTCAAAGGTTCCCAGATTGGAGAGGGAGCAGGCTGGGCTGAAGGACACCCTCCCCATGAATTTCATGAACCGGGCCTCTAGTCTATAATGAACAGCAGTGAGCAGTAAGGAGGAGGCAGCCAGCCCAGCCCTCCAGGGAGTCTGCTGGCCATGCATGTGAGGATGTCTATAAGAGGAAGTGTCTTCCTCTCAGAAGTGCACCACCACAGAAAGCCTTCATGTGGTGCTCGCCCTTTTCTTGAATCACTGAGAATCTGCACAGGGATAGCCCCTCCCTAGCAAAACGAATGAGTGCATCTGTGCAGTGCTTGTAGGGTTCCTGGGCTTTTAAAACCCACCCAGGGAGAAGCCCCAATCCGAGTCAGCTGCTCGTTTTGTACTTAAATAAACGAACTTAGGGACATGTAGTGATTTCCTCTTAACTGGTGTTTTACATGCCATTTACAGGGTTCTTGGGCCATTTAAACCCATCTAGTTACATTTTCATGGTTCCAGCCTTGGTTTAATATCTGCAAAGCACGATGGGACATGGTCAGCGTCATGGGGATACTCTATATCAAAAAACCCAAAAGAAACACCGTATTTTAGAAGTATTAAAAGGCGGAAAAATTGAATCAATGAAAACATCTCCCCCCCTCCCCCCATTCTTGCTACCAGTTAAAGCCTGTAAGTCAAACGTCCTTATAATCTGAAAGTAGGACTGGGGTGGAGGAGAGAATATGGTTGTATGCCTGGTGTGTGCTGAGCTCACCTGGTGGTGATTTTGGCTGAAAGCTCTGCCCAGCTGTCTTCAGTCTCATCCCACGGCCTCTCCTCTTCTCTCTCTGCTTACATGGTGGTAAGCTGCATCGCTCCTCAAGCCCACGCTCTCACATCACAGCAGCGTCCTCCTCCACTAGCACTGGGAGGATCAGGCTCTGTTGCTGATCCGTCTCGGAGAAAGCTGAACTGATGCTGCGAAAAGCATGTCTTTTCAGCCACGCTCTGTTGGGTGCTTGAGGTGGAATCTGAGGGGTCCGACGCCTCTGGCCTTTTTTGCTGGTGTTTTGAGTGGCTAATGCAGCACAGTTGACTGTCCTTCTCTTCCTCGGCAGCACCTCCTGGACAGCCCACAGCTGCCATCCGTGCAGCTCTGGGTCTCCTTTGGCCGGAAGCCCATGCGAGCAGCCCAGTTTGTCACAAGACATCCCATCAATGTAAGTGGGTTCTTGAGTGCTAGGAAAGAAGGGTCACTGCTCCCCGCAGGGCCAGGATGGGTGCTGAGGGGTGTCCTGTCAGGTGGACATCTGACCAGGCTCCCTGAGTCACTTTCCAGAAAGGTCTCGAGAGCCGTTGTGTTCTGGGCAGGGGGTGGGTTTCTTCTCTAGCGTGGGAAGCGCAGTTGAGCAGGGGCCTGCGTTTGCTGTCAGTGGGAGAGGGCAGTGCGGGGCAGAGGCCGGGCCCGGGCCCGAGTCCACGGACAGCAGCACTTACTTAAGTACCTGCTGTATTATACACTCTGGGTTCAAAGGATGTAAATTCAGGCCCTGCTGTTCAGATGCAGAGGCTGAGAAGCCCATGAGGACCACGTACAGTCAGAGCCGTATGTGTGGTACATAGCGTTGCTTGGAAAGGTCAGGGGGCTGAGTCAGAGAAGTGGCCACCGGGAGTGCAACCCCGAGGGCCCTGGCCCTGACCGTGGCCATTGGCGTGGGAGCCTGGAGCACTGGGGTGTCTGTGGGAACACTGCTGCTCTTTGCTTCCTATGGACTCGGCTCCCTGCAGCCACCTTGGAGAAAAAGGTAAGGTCGTTCATGATCATCTACGTTTTGCACTGATGGGAGCTCTTAGGGGGAAAGAGAGCGACCTCATTAACTAGGTCACATATGGCGTTCGTAACCCATTTTCCAGTCAGACCCCCTCCCAGCAGCAGAGCAGCCTCCGGGTCTCCAGAGGGAGGAGCAGGCCTCTGCCAGGCTCGGGAGCATCTAGTCTCTGTGGGCCCAGGTTGGGGAATGTCGCCCCGCAGCCCCTAGAGCTGTGGTTATTGGGTCTGGCCCAATCAAGGCATTCCTGGTGAGTTAATTAAATGTTTGACCAAGTACAGCAGACCAGTTTTTTTAAGCTGATAATTTTGTATGGTCCGAGAATGATGCCACCATATTCAAACGCAGAGAAAGAAGGAAGGAGCACTTGTTTAAGTACCTGCAGCATTAAGCACAGATGTCTGGTTCAGAAGGGTCAGGATATGGGAGAGAAAAGCTCCCAGCCTGCTCCCCGTGTGAGGGAATGCCCTCACGTGCGAGTGTTGGCTGATGCATTCTTTCCTTTCATCCCAGGAGTATTACGTCGCGGATGCCTCCGAGGACCAGGTGTTTGTGTGTGTCGGTCACAGTGACAACCGCACGGACTTGTACATCTCTGAGGCGGAGGGGCTGCGCTTTTCCCTGTCCCTGGAGAATGTGCTCTACTACAGCCCGGCTGGGGCCGGCAGTGACACATTGGTCAGGTGAGGACCCGAATCCTGCCCGCTTCTGAGAGCCACAGGGCCCCCTTCTTAGAGGCACAGGACCGACCTCTCGTTATTGGTTTTCAACAATAGCTGCACATTTGCACTCAGTTGGGCGTATTTTCAACTGCCTCCCTCCTGGCTCCTGGTCCCAGAGATGATAGTTTGAATGGTTTGGGGTGTGGTCCCTGGTGATCTTAGCTGATGCCCAAGCTGAGCACCGCTGCTGTAGGTGCCATTGAGTGTCTGAGACCCAGTCTGCCTCTCACCTTGTTGAGGTGTCTGGTTTTGTGTGAGGTACTGTTCTGTCTATGGAAGGACACTAACGTCATTGATCCTTTATCAGTAAATCACCTGGTGAGTTGATTGTTCTGCAATGATAGGCTCTCTGGGCTTTGGAAGGCCCTGGGGCTGAGGGGTCAGGGCCGGTACGTGAGCACCGATCCCTGAGTGCTAGCTACCAGGTTGTGTGCTCTCCTTTGTCCTGTGACAGCCAGACTTCGGGGAAATGCCCGACTGACTCAGGTCCCCTCTGCTCTTGGAAAGTGTCCTCGGGTGAAGCTGATGACTGGTCTGAGGGAGGTCTGGCTCTAGAGCTGTGGCCCCAGGTCAGAGGGCACATCCTGCTATCCACTTCCACTGTCCCTCCAGGCTGGCAGCTCATTTAGTCAGCAGTTCATTCTGCTGCCCAGAGCCAGGCCCGGTTTTAAGTACAGCAGTGATTCCCTGTGCAGGGAACTTCTCTCCTCCTCAGGAGAAGATGGAATAGAAACAGATTCGTCATGTGCCTGACCCTGGTGAGTGCTGGTGAACAGGAGAGATTCACATGGGCCTCATTTTATATCAGCGGATCCTGGGACTCTGTTCCAGGGGGTCACAGTTAACAGGTGCCTGAGTTACAGGAGGGAGCCAGCAGACACCTGGACTGAGCTGTGGCCGCAGGGAATGGCAGGAACTTGACTGACTCGGCGCTCTGTGGGATATTGTAGGCCTGGTGAGGAGGCCAGGGAGGCGCAAACTGAAGGAGGAAGAGAATCCACGAGGATCAGAGCAGCAGGACATAGGTTGTGTAGGGCCTTAAAGGGGAAGACATTTAATTTTTTCCTTAGTAGAATGCAGGGTTTTGAGCAGAAGGTGGACATTATTTTGTTTACCATTAAAAAATTATGAATTGCATTATATAAAGAAAAATACATTAAACAAAAATGGACAGTAATGGAACCCTTCATGAGTTTGCATGTCATCCTTTTGTGGGCAGACCGGGCCAGTGGAGGAGGCTGTGGGTGGGCCCAGCCAGTGGAAGCAGCTGTGGGTGGGCCAGGGCAGGTCAGTGCTGATAATAGGAACAGTCACATTCTAACCATTTGCTGATAGGTTCGCTGACAGATTGGATGAGAGAAGGAGGAGTCCAGAGGCCACCAATGTGTCTGGGTTGTGCAACTTAAAATGGTTAAACTTGATGTTATTTAAACAAAAACATACTGAGGAGCAGCATGTCAGCCGTTGCTGTTTGTATTTTCTCTAGGTATTTTGCCAGTGAGCCGTTTGCTGACTTCCACCGTGTGGAAGGGCTGCAGGGCGTCTACATTGCCACTCTGGTGAGCGGCTCCATGAAGGAGGAGAACATGAGATCAGTCATCACCTTTGATAAAGGGGGCACCTGGGAGTTTCTCCAGCCTCCAGCTGTCACGGGATATGGAGAAAAAATCGATTGTGAGGTACGGATGTGTTCATCTCAGTTGGCTTTTTACTACAAAGCGTTATCTGGCATTCTGCACACATAGTTCCCAAACTCTGTACAAGGCACACTGAGGTGCCATCACGAACACACGGCACCACGGACAGAGTGAGCTTGAGGAGGCTTTGTGATCCTGGACAGCGAGCTACTGGCCCCGGTGCGCTACTGTCTCAACGTTCGCTTACACTGTATTTCTTCAGATGACATCATACCTCTGAAACTGAGTTCTCAGCAGCTGAGTGATGGAAGGGAGGCGAGGAAATGAAGTGGAGGGCCTGTGACTCCAGAGTGTGGGAGCCAGCAGGCTCACACATTCCATTAGGAAGTGCCTGTAGGCATTTAGGAGTGAAATGAAAGTCTCATGTTTGCTTTTGCTGTTTCTGTAGAGCACTGTTACTCAATCTGCTCTGAGCTCTTAGGACATATGCTATTGGCATTTCTTCTGGCTCATATGTGCTATTAGACACGACTGAGGCACCATGATGCTTTGCACCAGGAACATCTGTCAACTTCTCCCATTGGAAGTTATTTCTATTGAATTTCTTTTAAAATTCCTCTCTGCATATAATTAGGAATGCATGATTTTATCTGTCTGTGGCTTCGTCAGAAAAGTTAAGTACTGAAATGCATTATTTGGTCCCATTAAATAGTCCTGTGTACCAGCAGCTCCTTTCTTTTCCTGCAAAAGAACAGGTATGGTCCCTGGCTTTATGCAATCCCCGTATCTTTGGGTTCATCTCACCTACAGGACCCAGGGTGTGAAGTGGGCGGACAGAGGGGCTCAGATAAATACAAGTAGTACTGATTTTTGGAGAAATTATAACATTTTAGTGAGACAATTACTTGGTCTTTTGGATTATTGAAATTTTGTCTATCTTTGGTTAAATATATACTGTATCTGTGGTCCTGGGGAAAACTCCTTTGGACATTTTGCTAGAAAATGTACTTCCTGATTTACCTTCTGATTTGCACCAACTCTTCACTGAACACATCATGTCTAACTTTGCAAAGAGGCAGGATAAGAGTCCACACAGACCCTCATTTTCTCAGCAGTGTCTTCGAGACCTCTGAGTTGGACGTGAGTCAAATGTGAATGGGGCAGGGTTTCAGCATGTGGCAGGTCTAGGCCTGGTTATAGAGAATTAATGGCATTGTTAGGAGTCAGCTTCCCGTCACATGGACTGATCACTTTATGAATGAACTGTTTGACCGTTACTTGGCTTTTAGTTTCTTCTTCTGATTTTAGGTGGTGAAAGAAAAGGAGAAAGGTAGAGGAGGTTGGCAGATATTTCTTTGGGACCCAACTCAATTTGCTATAGTTTTCACTTGCCTAACTATGATGCTAGCCAGATGGATATTTGTTAGTGACCCTTTTATTATAAAAAATTGGTATATCCCACAAACCAGGTCACAGTTTTGACCTGTCTGTAAGCACCCACAGAGTGATCCTTCTAGAACACATCTGATGACCGTTTCTAGCCAAGAGCATCAGGCATGCCCCTACAGCAGAAGGCCTTGTTTGCAGAACCTAAGCCTGCAGTGCAAGTGATGCAGGTCAGTTTGAAGAACTTGAAGTCTCCGGTGAAATCTGTAGGCATTGTGCTTTGTACAGATGTGGCACTCTTGAAACATTTATTGTGGCTACTTTGGTACCTTGACTCAGGCCGTGCACCTGGGACTCACAGGAGAGTCCCTGGGGATGTGGAGAGATGGGTGGCTCTCCCGTCTCCTTGAGCTGATGCTGATTTCTGGTTACTGTTTTGCTGAGTCCCAGCGGACTTTTTAGCACTTTTCTCCAGTGAGAGGCACCTGCTGGCTCAGCGGGTCATACTGTCAGTGCAGTGTTGGGACAGTGGCTGGGACTGTCTGTCATCCTTTGGGCCAGGCCCCCTTCTTCTGCCTCAGGCTGCAGTGCCCACTCCCAGGCTCCGGTGTCGGGGAGATGTGGGTTCACGCCACTTGCTGACAGAGCCTGAAACTTGTGTTTGTAGCTGTCCCAGGGCTGTTCCCTGCACCTGGCCCAGCGGCTCAGCCAGCTGCTCAGCCTCCAGCTGCGGAGGATGCCCATCCTGTCCAAGGAGTCGGCTCCTGGTCTCATTATTGCCACCGGTAAGTGTGCTCTGCCTATTCTTACTGGGTAAGCTGTTTCTCAGGTGCAGCCAACGGCATGGTGGCCATGAACATACTGGCTGCAGTAACTGCTGTTGTGTGGTTTTAAGACATTCTTAGTTACTGGATCCTACTCAGAATTTCTAGTTGGACAGAATCCTTGACATATTCTTGAAATAAAAAGTCTTTATTCCTCTTGTGCTTCAGGTTCAGTGGGAAAGAATTTGGCCAGCAAGATGAGCGTATATGTCTCCAGCAGCGCGGGTGCCCGGTGGCGCGAGGTCAGGCCTCCTTGGGTCTTGTGTGAGCATGTGCACTGAGCCAGCATGTCAAGGGCGCGCATCCTTGTGGTGCAGGCACCCATTCCACCTGTGATGATAAACAGAGAAATGAGGAGTAGCCGCCTGATCTGTACCATACGTTGTAGTGCACTTGTGATTCTGCAAAAGTGCTACTTTGAATCAAAATAGTCTGGCCCTGGCTGGTGTGGCTCAGTGGAAAAAAAGGCCAACCTGCTGACTAAAGAGTCCCGGGTTTGATTCCAGTCAAGGGCACATGCCCGGGTTGCGGTCTTGATCCCCAGTAAGGGGCATGCAAGAGGCGGCCAATTGATGATTCTCATTATTGATGTTTCTCTGTCTACTTCTCTCTTCCTCTCTGAGATCAATAAAAATATATTTAAAAAAAACAAAACAGACTTAAAAAAACAAATGTTCTAAGGTTCTAAGTTTCCTGAGCACAAGGCAATGTATGTTTGGCTCACTTAAAAATATATATATTTTTACTGATTTCAGAGAGGAAGGGAGAGTGAGTGAGAGAGAAACATCAGTGATGAGAGAAAATTATCCATCAGCTGCCTCCTGCACGCCCCCACATGAGGGGATTGAGCCTGCAACCCTTGATCGGAATCGACCTGGGACTCTTCAGTCGACAGCCTGATGCTCTATCCACTGAGCCAGACCAGCCAAGGCTGCTCTCATTTTTGTTCCGGGGGCCTTGTAGTATCTGGCAGAGTGTGGGTGTTCAGTAAATAGTTGCTGATCCGTTAGGAAACGATCATACAGTCGTAGTGGTGGCAGGCCCACACCTTCTGATTTACTACTTTAGTGTATCATTGGCATTGAAATCAAGCCTCATCACTGAGCTGTGATCTGCAGGTGCTTGCTTCACATTCTGTAAAGAAGCTGGCTTTGCCTTAGGCTTGTGTAATTAATTTGTGTCCTTAGGCGCTGGCTGTACCACTTCTGAGGGTACAGCTAGTTCTCTAGTCCTTGGACATTAATGAACTTGTAAAAAGGAAGTTCTTCACCAGCTGCCTGACTCATAAGGGCCAGGGGAGTGCCTCTGCTCTCATTTGGTTGCTTTCCAAGGCACCCTGCTGCATGTGGGTTAGCGAGGGAGGGGAGCCCCCAGCACACAGTCAAAGCCTCGGTCAGAGTGCTGCTTGCAGGCTCAGCGTGATGTCCGGAGGGATGTGGAGCTCTCAGAAGAGCTCATGCATAGGTGGCATCCTCATGGCACTGCTTATTAGGAATGCCATGTGCATGTTCATATTTAAACATGCAATCCTATGTAATAAAAGCCCAACATGCAAATCAACCAAATGGCGAAACAACTGGTCGCTGTGATGCACACTGACCACCAGGAGTCAGACGCTCAACACAGGAACTGCCCTCTGATGGCCAGTGCGCTCCCACAAGGGGACCACTGCTCAGCCAGAAGCCGGACTCATGGCTGGTGAGCACAGTGGAGGTGGTGGGAGCCTCTCCCGCCTCCACGGCAGCGCCAAGGAGCAGCAAGCCAAGCGATAAGGAGCAGTGAGCAGGCAGGCGGTAAAGTGCGAAGGGTCCTGGACTATGAGAGGGTGCAGGCAGGGCTGAGGGACCCCCCGTCCCAGTGTATGAATTTTGTGCACTGGGTCCTCTAGTATATAGATTGTCATACAGCCCCCCATTGCTTGGCTTTTCAGTTACAGAGAACTGCCACACACCTCACCTCTAACTGATAGGTTGGAGACCCCGACACTGCCTGTGTGTGTGTGTGTGTATGTGTGTGCACGTGCGCTCATGTGTCTCTGCGCTCACATGCATGTGCACTTGTGTGCCTCCGACTGTGTGCTTGTTTGGCTCTGTGTGCACACATGTGGCAAGTATGCCTGTGTGCATGTGTGGTGAGTACATGTGCATGCACATGGATGTGTCTAAGTGTATGTGTGGCATGCGTGCATGTGTGTATTGTGTGTATTCTGCTCGTCACTCCCCGCAGTGATGTCAGTGTGTCCTTGCAGGCACTGCCCGGCCCTCACTACTACACCTGGGGGGACCACGGCGGCATCATCGTGGCCATCGCCCAGGGCGTGGATACCAATGAGCTGAAGTAAGTGTCTGAGGAAGCTCCTTTTTAACCCCGCACTAACCTCCCAGAGCATCCGAGTCTGGTGATAACTGGCCTTTCGGCTGCACTGGGTGTGACAGCACAACTGTGACGTGAAGAAACCTCTGCGCTTCGCTTTCACATAATAGGAGTAATGACCTGCCTGTCCGAGCTCCCGGGCAGCAGAGGAATAATGACATAATCTTACTGATTTGAAAAGGTACAGCTCCATTTACGTATAAGGCATTCATGATTTCACAGTAAAATGCCGTCTTTTCATAATGCTTTCCATTGCTCTGTGTGTCACACACAGACTGACATTTACTATATAGCCACTAACAATAAGTAATCACGATCCATGAGCAGTGATTTTAAGGTTCATGCAAATTGATGGCCTGTTGACTTTTGTAGTCATACATTTGGTTTTAGAGGGGACAGTTGGGGTTAACCACATCATTTTACAGACAACATAAAATGACTTGCCCAGCGTCTCCCATTCATTAGCAACAGGGAGACTGGCACTCGGGTCTTTAAATTGTGTTCTGCACTCTTTTCAATATGTTACTCTGAAAAGCAACAAACTCTCGACATTAAAAATGTCGAGAGTTTGAAACTTCTTCCCCCTGATTTATCAAGACCAGTCTTTTGATTGCTTTTGTCCCTGAGGACGGAAGTGCATTCTGTCCACATTAGGTTGGGGAAACTGGCCCTCACTGCCCTGCTCTGTGGAGCACCCTTGTGGGGAATCCTGAAAGAGGGGGAGGGGTGCCCATCATGTTCAATGCAGGGAGGAGAGCCTGCTAGAAGCAGGACCGGCACTGAGAGCAGCAGATGGTTTGCAAAAGGGATCTTAGCAGATGGTTCCCCTGCGGTGAATTTGACGTGTGCTAAGCAGCCCAGCCTTGAGAGAAGCCGGGTCTCAGTGCCAGGTGTGGCCCACATGGTCCTGGGCAGTGGGCACTGCCCACAGAGAGGCTGTGTGTGTAGACCACTTGGTATCTGTATTCAGATGGCAGTTGCTCAGATGAGGCAGCCACAGAGCACACTTCTCCCCACATATAGCTGCCGTGTATCTATCATTACCTTATTAATTCCCATCCCACCTATTCAGCAAGCATGGATTCTATGAGGCATTGTGTCCAGTGACGAGTAGGCTGTTCCCTGAGTCTGAACAGGAGTTCCTACTGTGTGTGGTATTGGGCAACAACTGAGAGAAACAGAGTAGGGACATAGTCTGGCTTTCTAGGAACACATTTATTCTTCCCATGGCCGGCAGAACATGGTCAGTGCCAGGTGTTCTGAGTGTAGCTTCTACAGATTCCATTTGCACTCTAAACTGGCTTCCCCGATTGGTCATGAGATTCCTGTCCCCACTTCCTGCTCAGGGAGTAGGGTCCTGGCAGCACCATCTGGCACTAGATGTGACCAGGAAAACCTATGGTGGGTGCCACTGCCTCCTGGACACTTAGAAGTGGCTTGCTGTGGACTGTGGGACCACGAACATGGTAGCATTGTTCTGTTTGGATGAGCCATTGGAGGTATCAGTGTGTATGATTTCGGTATTTGCAAACATGATGCCTCTGTTGATGGGTGCACGTGTCCCAGATTTCAGTCTGAACTTGGCCTGACTCTGTGTGGCCACTTGGCACTGACTTGGTGTGTTGCTCACAGTTCTTTTGCTTCTCTTGCGGCTCTGCTTTTGCCCTGGTGCTACAGGCTGGCAGCTTCCTCAGCTGAGATGCAGGAAGTAACACTGCAGTCATTTCACATCCTCAGACCACATCGCCATCCAGGCATGTGTGAAGGCTGTTGGCACCACTGGATGCCAGAGGCGTCTGAGGCTCCAGGACTCTTGAGCCGGGCCTCCTCCACAGCCATCGCTCGCTCCTGAGTTTCACAGAATTTATCGGCCATCTCATTAATTTTCCATTGAACACCAACTGACTCCTTTTATCAATTCCTTTTAATTACATGCCCAATTCCTTATTCATTCGCACAAAGAATACCATGACCATGACGGTCAGTGGTCAGGGCCCATGTTGGAACGGGGGCGGGGAAGGAGGCTTATTCTGTTAGGCAGAATGTCAGGACAGTTACACCGGCATTTGTTGAACATCTGTAATGAACCAGGTGTTCTAGGTACCAAGGATACAAAGGTGAGGAGGCATCGTTTGGGAACTTCCTGTGTCCAGTGTGACTCTGTTGTGTTTTGAGCCAGCAGAATGGAGAAAGAGACTAGATGAAGGGATTGTGTTTTTGTTTTTAAGTATGTTTTCATTGATTTCAGAGAGAAAGGGAGAGAGAGGGAGAGATAGAAACATCAAAGATGCGAGAGAATCATTGATCAGCTGCCTCCTCCTGAGGATCAAACTCACAACCTGGGTGTGTGCCCTGACTGAGAATCAACCGTGACCTCCTGGTTCATAGGTCTATGCTCATCCACTGAGCCATGATGGCTGGGCAGAAAGGGTCTGTTTTGAAAGAAAGCTTTCTGACTCAAAGCCTTAGGGAGGAAACAGAGTAACATCAGAAACTCTACTAAGGTTTAGTGGGGACACCACCCAAAGTGATTGTTGCGTTCTTTTAAATTATCCATGTCTTTCTCTTCCTGGTGAGCACAGATAACTAAGAGTGAGTTACTTGTTTCAGCTTCTGCCCCGGTTCTCCCTGAGGCTGTGACCTTTGTCAGTGTGAACTGAAATTGAGACAAAAAGTGGGTGCTTTGTTTTGCTCCTGTGGACATGTCTGAAATGGTAAAGAGAGCCTGTTGGGGGATTCGCTCCCTCTCCCGCACAGCACACTGCCTAGACCTGTGCAGGGCAGGCTTCCTGCCCACAGAGGACTGTACGCACTGACCCCGAGGACCCAGGCAGGTTGCTGATCTGGTTGTGAAGTATAGCATCAGTGTCGGTTCTCTGCCAGGTGCCAGGCAGGGGGATGCACTGTTGGTGGCCACTGAGAACCCTTTGTACTTGCACAAATGCCACACTCCTCCAGGCGGCTTCTGGTTTGGAAAGGTTCCCTTTGGGAGCCCAGAGAGGGCAC
Organism: Lasiurus cinereus; assembly: GCA_011751065.1. Taxonomy (NCBI): domain Eukaryota; kingdom Metazoa; phylum Chordata; class Mammalia; order Chiroptera; family Vespertilionidae; genus Lasiurus; species Lasiurus cinereus. Next base: position 4,757,967 of record JAAGEH010000417.1, on the reverse strand, counting down.
TGGAGAGGCCACCAGGAGCACACTTTAGATCTGAGTTCTGGAGGCAGCTCTGCAGCTTCCGGGGGTAGGAGGCAGTGGTTGATGGTTGTCATGGTTACACTTCCTGGGAGAGCTGCAGAGAACCGCCAGACCCCTCCTTCTCACCCTCATGTGAGTTCTCCACTGCTGAGTTAGAAAGGAGCAGTGTTCTTACTCTTTCCACTGTGGTTGGCATTCGTTGTGTTATCTGTGTAACTAGCCAGTTCTCTCTGCAGATCTGATAGCTCTGCCTTCCTTCTTGTTCTTTACGCAGCTTTCTGACAGATGGGTTCAGCTCGTGGGAACTAGATGTCTTATTTGGGATTGAGATTAAACCATCTATCAATATACTTGGATTTGTTTGTTTCCCTGGCCATGAATGTATTTAACTGTGTGGTCCATGAAGTTTCTTCTAAAAAATAATGTTGTTGGTCATTACCCTGCTTCAGAAGTGGTGACGGGTTCGATTCCTAGGGAGGGCACATACTCAGGTTGTGGGTTTCATCTCTGGTTAGGGTGGGTACAGGAGGCAGCTGATGAGAGGCAGCCAATTGATGTTTCTCTCTCACATCGATGTTTTGATGCTATCTCTCTTACTCTCCCTCCTTTTCTTGTCTCTAAAATCAATGCAAGTGCTAAAAGTGGTACCAAGACTTACTCTAGGTTAAGAGACTAAAGAGGTGTAACAGCCCAATGCAATGAGTAATCCTTGACTGAATCCTGAACTGAAAAAATAAAGTAGCTACAATAATATGGAACCAAGGAAAAATAAACAGTCCCTAAGTAACACCAAATTTGTGTGAATTGTCTTAGATGTGATACCTGAGCCGTCACATGGTGCAGGAGACTGAAGGAGTTAACTTACTCCCATGTTGCTTCAGAATGATCTTAAACCAAAAGCATATCCGCCAGACGAGGGGCTTTCCTCTTTGGATGATCTGCAAAGAGGAGATCAGTCCATCCCTCTGACATTCTTGTGTTGCCCTGCAAACTGCTTGAGTGGTTTAGCTCATAGCCTTCTTGCAGAAGTACCAGTTCTGGTAATCTCAATATGAGAGGAAGTACATGGATCAAATGATGCCATGAACAGATTTATGTCAAGGATTAAGATCCTAAGTGAGTAAAACTGAAATCTCAGAAACGTGAAAAGTAAAAGGAAAAGATTTGTATATAATTGGGATCTAAGAAACATGATTCTAATGTAAGCTCTAATTGAGTGGTTTCTCATGTTGAACATCTCACCAGCTTCCTGGGTGATGAAGCAAACAGGCACATTTTCTCCTCCTTTTCAATCCTCCTATGTAATAAAAGCCTAATATGCAAATTGTCCCCTTGACAGTTCGCTATGTGTGCTGACCAGCAGGGGGTGGCATGGAACATGGCAGGCATTGGTGATGCTGCACTAGCAGCGGGCGGCAGTGGAGGTGCTGCCAGCTCCAGCGGGCCCCAGTGAGAGCGGGACTACAGTGGGATGGTGGAGCAGGTGAGTGGGTGCCACCAGGCCAAAGTGGGTGTAAGAGGGACCCAGTCAACCTGCAGACGGTGACCAACAATGGTAATGGGGGTAGGGCCACTGCCTGGCTCCCAGGCACTGAGGGAGCTAGGCGGGAACCCAATCACCCCACAGATGGGGCCCAATGACTCAGGTGGAGGGGGACCCATGGGGTCCTGGAGGCCCAGGCGCTGCCCAGGGCCCAGAGGTCAACTGGCACCTGCCCCTTCCACCCCAGAAATTTGCACTTCAATTCCTGGCCATGCATAAATTTCGTGCACCAGGCCTCTAGTATAAGTGGTAATTTAAAATCATTATAGCCTCGCCAGTGTGACTTAGTGGTTGAGCATTGATCTATGAACCAGGAGGTCATGGTTCGATTCCAGCCAAGGGCACATGCCCAGGTTGTGGGCTAGATCCCCAGTGTGGGGCTTGCAGGACGCAGTCAGTCAATGATTCTCTCATTATTGATGTCTCTCTTTCTTTCTCCCTCTCCCTTCCTCTCTGAAATCAATAAAAATATATTTTAAAAAAATAAATAAAATTATTATAATTACTTGGATGCTGCTCAGTTTTTCCAGGGCTCACTTTTTCATCCTGATGTAGTCTGCCTTGAGACTTTCCTCCTCATATACTTTCCCTCCAACTTTTTAGTCTTTAGGACCTCAGGAAAAGGAGAAAAAATTACATAAAGATCACTCACATAACTTCACCTAGGATCACCAATTGCAAATTTTCTCAACTTCCGTCTATTACCCAACTATTTATCTAGCCTGTCTGTCTGTCTGTCTGTCTGTCAATCCGTCCGTAGTTCTCCAATACATAAAGGTATTTTTCCATACAATAAACATGCCATTATCACATGACCTCTGTGTTACTTGTAGACTATGGTTCCATATTATAGCTACTTTCTTTTTCTAGCCCAGGACTCAGTCAGGGGTTACGCCTTGCATTTGGCTGTTACACCTCTTAACCTATAGCAAACCTTCTCCCTTTCCTGTTTGTTTTTCATGACCTTGATTTTTTTTTTTGAAGGCTCCAGACCAGTTGTCATGCAGAGTGCACGAGTTCTGGATTTATTGTATAGAATAACACATAGATAACTGTTGTCCTTAGTGCTTTATTGGCAGCACATAGTGTCAGGTTGTCCCGCTGTTAGTGATGCCAAGTCTGGTGAAGGTTGTGATTCTGACAAGATTTACTGTAAAGTTTTTATTCATGGGGAGCTCTTCTTATCCTCACTGGTTGCTGTAAGTGGGCTTCTTGGGATGTCCTGAGAAAAAGAAGTTTCTGAGACTTGCATGGGAAGATGCAGGTCTTACTTGCATGGAGTTAAATCCCTGGGTTTCCAAGGTTCCATTTCTCTTCTTCCTGCCATAGAGGAAGTGTAGCTATGGATTAAGCTGTTGCCTAGAGGTTCTGAACATTCCATGTCTGCACAGAAGAGGGAAAGACAGCATCAGACTGGCTTAGCTTGTGTTTCCCACTGCAGTCCATCCATCCATTGTGTGTGTGGTCTGTAGGATCAGATAGGCCAAGCGAGCATCTTTTTCTAGGGGACTGTATATTCCCAAGTGACTGCAGGCTTGCATTGGCCTTGCCTTGTGAAGCCAGTGATTTCTGCTCCTAGGTTGACTGATTGAGACCTTCCCTATGTCACCCCAACTTCGCTTTGTGGAGCCCCTTCCCCCAGTGGCCTGCAGTTTGTGGTTCCCTGGGGAATGTGACATAGCAGCTTCCTGGTGCCTATAGGTTCTGGCCTCCCCTTCGCTCCTTTCCTGCTATTAATACTCAGCTCATTACAATGGTTTCAAAAGTACATTTCCCTGTTTGTAACAAACGATTCAGCTGTGGGTTGACATTTTTACACCATGTGAACATTCGGTTCCCAGCTTGTTTCATCCAGTAATTGAACATCTAATAATGACCTTGTCTGAAGCAGTGATTACACTTTGGGTTACAGAATAGCCAGTTTCTCATTCTGTCATTGTTTTCAACATTATTCGGTGGCATTGAATATAAGAAATGAATTTCCTCCTCCCTTTTCTCTCAGTGTTTGTGCCATTTAGATCCCTGGGCTCTATCTTCAGTCAGTGCATTCTCTGCCATCATCATTTTTCTTCTTTATGTTCACATTAATGCCCCGCTGCACGGATACATGCACATTGAGAAGAAATTAATTAGAAGGTGGCTGGCAGGGCAGGACTTTGTGAGACGGGCTGGACACGCCCTAGAATCAACCTCCCGTGGTCCCTCCCTGGCCAGTTGCACCTGGGGTAGTGCTATGGCTCAAAGGACATCTGTGGAGTAAGTAGGGTCCCTTTGGCAGGTGGAGTCCCTTACCCTGGCTTGCGGAGATTGGGCCAAAACCAGCTCTCTGACATCCTCTGAGGGGTCCTGGAGTGCAAGAGAGCACTCTGCAAAGTTGCTGTCACATAGGGTGCGGAAAGCAAATGCAAGTGTGCAGTAAACCAGATTCGGAGTCAGCAACATAAACCACAGCCAAAGGTGGAATCCCGCGGCCCTGCGAGGAATCAGGCTCCCTCCTCTCTGCTTCTGGCTTGTCACTACATGACTACGAGAGCCGCCACTGCCGAGTCACTACAGCTTGGCAGCTCCTGCGATGAGCGTCTGCCCCCTGGTGATCAGTGTGCATCATACCTACCAGCCGGTCAGCTGGTTGGATGGTCGCTTAGCCTTTTATATATAGATAGATTTTTCTAAATTCAGCCAGTGGGGCCCATCGAGCTGGTTCCTGTGTCCTCTGTGCTGACTGCATCGTCACTGAGCACATTCTCACTCTCTGGCACAGCCTTACACTCTCTGCTCTAGCCCAGGACGCGCTGCTTCTCTGGGAGTGCTGGCTCCTGTCACTGGTGAGTATTATCTGAGGGCCAGGCCCCTGCTCTGAGTCGCTAACTGCAAGGCTCCTCTTTGGGCAGATACAGCACCAATGAGGGGGAGACCTGGCAGACGTCCATCTTCTCCAGGAAGCCCGTGTTCGTGTACGGGCTCCTCACGGAGCCCGGCGAGAAGAGCACCGTCTTCACCATCTTTGGTTCCGACACAGAGAATGCACACAGCTGGCTGATCCTCCAGGTCAACGCCACTGATGCTCTGGGTGAGCCCTGCCTCTGCAGCCCTGCTCTGGGCGTGTTTACTGGCCAGAGCACCTGCTTCGGCGCTCTATTCTCAGGAGAATTTGTGACCATTCGAATGAGATGGGCATATATACAATATGTGAGTGATAAATATACGGGCTGTTTCTTGGGCAATTATTATTGAATCCTCGATATTTTTCCATTGATTTTAGGGACAGTGGGAGAGAGAGACAAGGACAGAGAGAAACATCGATGTGAGAAAAACACATCAATTGGTTGCCTCGTGCACATGCTCTGACCAGGGCCCAGGCCAGGGATGAGCGTACAACTGAGGTACTTGCCCTTGACCAGAATCAAACCCGGGACCCTTTGGTCCTTAGGCTGACACTCTGTCCACTGAGCCAAACCCACTAGGGCTCAGGCAATTCTTAATGTGAGACCATGTGCTATTCTTTGATTCCTCATTTTGTTGTGGTCGTTAGCACATAGTATACCTGTACTGAATATGAATGAATGAATGATTTAATGATTGAGTTAATGAATGGAAAGTATTCTTTGAAATAAGCAGTTTAACAATTTACCCGTAACTGCTGTGCGAAAGGAGAGCCCTCGTCGGCAGGCCCTCACCGAGTCTGGGTCCTCAGCACAGTCTGCTAGTCTAGGCAGAGAGAAGTGATTCGTTCCTCCCTGTCCCCCTTCCCTCTCCTCCTTCTCTGCTTGGCTGATGTGGTCTCAGGTGTGGGGAATGCCCCCAGGACTCCCTTTTGGCCTCCACCAGGTGAAAGCCTTCCATGTTTCAGGATCCAATGGGCTTGGCTGCCAATAACTGGAAGCTTTCCCTCCTCTGCCCCCCATCTGTGTAGGAGCATTGCATGCGATCTGCCTTGAGTTATAAATTTGTGTCTCCCCTGAGTGTCTGTCATTTCCCATCAGCTACATCATAAGGTCCCTAGAACATGGGCCGTCCTCTGCATCTTTACTCTTCATGAACTACACAGTCTGATCGCCTTCTAGGCAGGCAGAGCTTAATACGTACTTGCTGGTTTGAATAGAATTGAATGGACAGTCCATTTTCAGGCATCATCGAATCTGATTGAGGACACACATGTGTAAGAGTGACATGAAGTACCACTATTGGCATAGGTTGGCTCTGGAATTCTTGTGGAACCCACTCTGCCTAAATTTTGAGTGAATGCAGGCAGATTAAGTGATCGTCCAGGTTGGCTTATCTTTCTCAGCCTCCTTCCACGAAGACCCTGTACCTGCCAAGTAGTGACAGGAAGATCTGCATTGCTCTCTGGCCATGATGCCTCGTGTGCCCACACCAGCCCCAGCAGCACACAGGGCGCTGTGCTCCTGAAAGATGCCATCTGCACGGACTCAGCCTTTTCCCAGTTCCTTAGGAGATAGACCCTCCAGGTAGCCAGACTCACCAGAACCCAAAGAGAGGACCAAATAAATAAAGTCAGAAACGAAAGACATGAAGAGACATGAAGTGACAGCTGACCCCAAGAAATACAGAGGAGCGTAAAAAATATTATGAACGACTTTATTCCAACAAATGGGACAACCTGGACGAAATAAACATATTCTTAGAAAAATGCAACCTTTCAAATCTCAATCAGGAAGAATCTGACAACCTGAATAGGCTGATGCCTATTGATGAAATTGAAGCCATAATCATAAAACTCCCAGCAAACAAAAGCCCTGTTCTGGATGACTTCACAGGGAGTTTTACTAAACATTCCAAGAAGAAGTAACACATGTTCTCAAACTACTCCAGAAAATTCAAGAGGAAGGAACACTTCCAAGCTTTTTCTATGAGGCCAGCATTACTGTAATTCCCAAATCAGATAAAGACACTAAAAAAAAAGAGAGAACTATAGGCCAACATCTCTGATGAACATACATAGGGAAAGACAGAGAGAAACATCAATGCATTAAAAAGTTCATACACCATGACCAAGTGGGACTATTCCAGGAGTGCAAGGCTGATACAATACTTGCAAATCAATAAATGTAACACATTACATAAATAGATTGCAAGATAAAAATCACATGATCATATAAAAATCACATGATCATATCAAATCACATGATCTTATCAAAAAGCTTTGACAAAATTCCATACCCATTTTTGATAAAAACTCTCAGCAAAATGGGAATCAAGAATCATATCTCAACATGATAAAGGCCATATATGACACACCTACAGCCAGCATCATACTCAGTGAGCAAAAACTAAAATCATTTTCTCTAAGAGCAGGAACAAAACGGGGATGCCCACTTTCACCATTCTGGTTCAAAATAGTATTAGAAGTCCTAGCTATAGTGATCAGACAAAAAGAACAAATAAAAAGGCATCCAAATTGGAAAGGAGGAAATAAAACTGTCATCATTCATAGATGTACATAGAAAACTCCATAAAATATCACTAGATTTAATAAATTAATTTGGCAACATATGATCTGGATACAATATTAACACTCAGAAATCTATGACATTTTTACACACCAATAATGAACTCTCAGAAAAAGAAACAAACAAAAATCACATTCACCATTGCAACAGAAAAATTAAGATACTTAGGAATAAACTTAACCAAGGAGGTAAAAGACCTGTACTCGGAAAACTACAGGATATTGAAAAAAGAGATAGAGGAAGATATAATAACTGGAAGAATATACCATGTTCATGGATTAGTAGAATCAACATCATTAAAATATCAATACTACCCAAAGCAATCTATAGATTCAATGCAATTCCTATTAAAATTCTAATGACATATTCACAGACCTAGAACAAACACTAAAAATTTATATGGATCCAAAAACCCCAAATCACAGCAATCTTGAGTAAGAAAAACAAGAAAGAATAACAATACCAGATATCAAGTTATACTACAAAGCTGCTGTACTCAGAACAGTCTGATAGTGGCGCAAGGACAGGCACATAGGCCAATGGAACAACAGAGAACCCAGGAATTGACCCAAGCAATTATTTTCAATTAATATTTGACAAAGGAAGCAAGAGCATACAATGGAGTCAAGACAGTCTCTTCAATAAATGGTGTTGGGAAAATTGGACAGATACATGCAAAAAAATGAAACTAGACCACCAACTTACAACATACACAAAAATAAACTCAAAATGGATAAATGACTTAAATGTAAGTCATTAAACTATAAAAATCCTAGAAGAAAACATAGGCAGTAAAATCTCAGACATCTCTCATAGCAATATGTTTACAGGTACATCTTCTAGGGCAAAGGAATCTAAGGAGGAAATAAATAAATGGGATCACATCAAAATAAAAAGCTTCTGCACAACAAAAGAACCCATCAACAAAATGAAAAGGGAGCCTACTGTGTGGGATAGTACATTTGCCAATGATATATTCAATAAGGGTTTAATCTCTAAAATATATAGGAACTCATACAACTTGAAAAAAGGAAGAAACAATCCAATTGAAAAATGGGCAAAGAACTTAAATAGACACATCTCCAAACTGGACATACAGATGGCTTAGAGACATATGAAAAAGTGCTCAAAGTCACTGATCATCAGAGAGATGAAAATCTAAATGACATTGAGGTACCACCTCACACCTGTCAGAATGGCTACCATCAACAAATCAACCAATGACAAGTGCTGGCAGGGATGCAGAGAAAATGGAACCCTCATACACTGCTGGTGGGAATGCAGACTGGTACAGCCACTGTGGAAAACAGTATAGAGTTTCCTCCAAAATTAAAAATGGAACTGCCCAGTGATCCCACTTCTAGGATTATATCCTAAGAAATCAGAAAATCAATCAAAGGATATATGCACCCCTATGTTCATAGCAGCACAATTTATCATAGCTAATATCTGGAAACAGCCTAGTGCCCATCAGCAGACGAATGGGTAAAAAACTGATACATCTACACAATGGAATACTACACAGCAATAAAAAAGGAACTTTTACCATTTGCAACAGCATGGATGGACCTGGGGGGTATTATGCTAAGCAAAATAAGCCAGTTAGAGAAAGATAAGTATCACATGATCTCACTCATATATGAAATCTAATGAACCAAATAAACTGATGAACAAAATAGATCCAGAGACAGAAACATAGAGCACATTAGTGATCCTGAAAAGGAAGGCTGGGGCTGGGCGGGGCTGGGGCTGGGAAGAGATCAACCCAAGAACATGTATGCATATATGCACAACCCATGCACACAGACAATAGTGTGGGGAAGGTTTGGGGTGAGAGTAGGTTTAGAAGGGTCAGTGGGGAGGGGAAGGGACATATATAATACTTCCAACAATAAAGAGGAAAGGAGAGCCGAAACCGGTTTGGCTCAGTGGATAGAGCATTGGCCTGTAGACTGAAAGGTCCTAGGTTCGATTCCGGTCAAAGGCATGTACGTTGGTTGCAGGCACATCCCCAGTGAGGGGCGTGCAGGAGGCGGCTGATGTCTCTCTCTCATCGATGTTTCTAACTCTCTATCCCTCTCTCTTCCTCTCTGTAAAAAATCAATAAAATATATATATATATATAAAAAAAAAAGAGGAAAGGAGACCCCTCCGGGTACCTGTTTCTGAAAGGAACTGAAACTATAGGAGCGTCCACGGTGCTCAGGGACCTAAGATGGCAGCGCAGTAGGCGGGAGCCTCACACACCTTCTCCCAGGACCAAAGTGGAATCAGAACTACAGCACAGAACAGTCAAGCTGAATGCCAGCTGGAGACAAGCCAGACAGAAGTGCTGGGACCAAGGGTAACAGAAGAAGCCGTTTGGAGACTGGGAACACCCAGCAGCTGAGAACACGGAGGCCTTCTCAGTGATGAGGCCCCCCGTGCAGCGGGGTTCTCACCCCCATGCTGGGCTCCCCTGCTGGAGCCCTGGTGCCGGGAGGAGTTCCCGTATAATGGGCTCTGGTGAGTTGCCCGTGCGGTGGAGAGCGTGTGCTGGAAGCCCAGGTGCTTGCCTCGAGGAGCAGGACTTGCACCAGGGCTCCAGCGAGACAGCAGCCCAGCAGGACCTGAGCCACACAGAGGAGATGTGGCTTTCACATTAGGGCCATCTTCTCTTCACGACACGACCAGCCTCCCTCAGTGTACCAGACGTTCCTGTCATAACCTGAGGAACCCTGCTGTCCTCCCCAGGACAGATAACAATCTGTTTCTGTGGCAGAGCCTGACCAGCAACTGCAGGAGGGAGGCCGCAGGTGGAGGCGGGTCTTAGGATGTGCTGGGTCTTTGGCCGACCTGCCCAGGCTCGGTGCTGGGGGAAGTTTACCTTACTCACTTGGCCCCTCCCATACCCACTCTGGCCCAGCAGAGGCAGCTAATAACTGTGGAACCATCTGTGGCTCTTTCCAGGCAGCCCAGGGCTGGTTAGACAGCATCTGACCTTGAGCTGCCTGAAGTCCTTCCCCAGAGGCCCCAGAACCAACACACGCAGTTGTGGGATTGAGATCACATGGAGCAGGTCTTCTCAGCAGTCTGCCCACAGACTGGCAACAGCAGTGAAAACTCAGCCCTCCCAGGCGGCCCACACAGCCCGCAGGAGGAGCATTCTTGAGCCCCCAGCTGGGGACCAGCAGACTGCGCCCCTGAGGCCCTCCCCAGGCGGGTCACAGAGAGCCACCAGCACTGAGAAACACATCCAAGGGCAGCCAAGGACACCAGGAAGCAGGCCTCAGTGAAAGGGCAGCAGAAACCTCCGGGGTGAGGGAAGGAGGAGAATTAGGTCCCATGGAGGCAAACAGGCTCTCAGAGGCTGAGCGCAGAACACTGGTTCTGAGGATGCTCACAAATCAGAAGAGAATGCACACAGGGGAGCCTCAACAGAGACAGCCTCAGGGCAGAAACCCTGGGAAAGCACCGTCAGACAGACAGGGCACTGGGCCTGCTGCTTCCAGCTCCTCAGGTGAACATCCGTGTACTGGGGGCTGCTTTCATTTGTGTGGGTGGCACCCCGTCTGACAGCAGGTTGGCCAGGGGCCCTGGGCAGCGGAGCAGAGGGGCGGCAGGGCGGGAACCCTCCAGGGCAGCGGCTCATGCTTTGTCTCCTCTGCAGGAGTCCCCTGCACAGAGAACGACTACAAGCTGTGGTCCCCATCCGACGAGAGGGGCAGCCAGTGTCTGCTGGGCCACAAGACGGTCTTCAAGCGCCGGACGCCTCACGCCACGTGCTTCAACGGCGAAGACTTTGACAGGCCCATGGTGGTGGCCAACTGCTCCTGCACCCGTGCGGATTATGAATGGTGGGTGCCCGTGCTGCCTGTGTCTTCTCAGCCGTGTGGGTTTGGGAGCTGGCATGCTCCCTTGCCCTGAGGAAACGAAGGAGTCATAGGAAGTTTTGAGCACCTTCCATGTGCAGCTGTGCCAGGCACTTCTTTCACAGCTCGTCCCATTAGCTGCAGAGTCGTGTGATGTGGGCGAAGCGTTCCACCTGGGAGATGGCAGCCGTCATTCAGCAGCAGGGCACTGGGCTTATTTCTGTGTGGGCACCTCAAATGGCACATACTGAGGGCCTACGGGGCAATTCCTTGTTCTAGAAGCCCTGCTCTAGAGGGAGTTTCTTTCCTTATTTGAAATGTTGGAATATTAGTGTGCACACACGTACATGTGCACACACGTACATGCACACACAAATGCTCACGCACATGCACACACACACTAGTCCTTGAGCAGAGCATGCGAGGACTGTTGAAAATGCAGAAGTGGATGGAGCAGTGACACCCACACAGGTAACTAACAGGATGGAGCTGCCAGCCTTGGGGGACACACTTCTTTGTGAGTACAGGTAGGAAGGAGGAGACGGGATGGCTGCTAGGAACTGAGAATTTCTGGAGAAAGCATTATGGGTGATGGCCTTCAGGAAGACCCAGATGTGTGAGTAGGAGGTTCTGAGAGGAGAAAGCAGCAGTGTGGGGGCAGGGAGGTTGCTGGGGCTCTCGTGCTGGTTGTCTGGTTGGCGGGAGTTGAGAGTGGGGGGGGGAAAGGGAAGGTGGGTGTCAGTACGTGGAGATGAGCCCGAGAGCAGGAAGTGTCTGAAGGCTCCGCAGAGAGCTGAGGTCGGAGCCCTGAGGCAGGTGCTTGGGTCTGTAACCTGCACCAGACCCTCACGGATTCAGCAGATCTGTCTGCAGAGCTTGGATACTGAACTCAAACAGCTGACTCATTTTCCAGCAGCTTCTAAGGCCCAAGGAAGCTCACATTTGCTTCGGGAAGTGCACATCCTGAAGCCGGACGCGTGCCGTGCCTCTCGTCCAAAGTTGGATCAGGCCATCCAGGGATGTTTTAGGCCTTGCAGGTCCGTGGTCTCTGCAGCTGCTCACCCGGGCCTGGGCAGCAGGAACAGGGCCCCAGGTGGGTGGGTGTGGATGGACCCAGTAAGTTCTCTTTACTGAAACAGCTGCCGCCCTGGGCACGCCTCTCCGGACCAGGCTCCTGAGACTGACTATGCACATGGGTTGCCAGGGTCATGCTAATGTATGAGGTCTGACTCCCGAGTTGGCACCCGCATGCAGACATGGGCAATTCGGACGCTGCTTCTCCTCACACCTGCTCTGGGAGCAGGGGCTTTGGGCAGCTCAGACACACATTCCCTTTGACAGAGTGTGGTCCTACTAGTAGCATGGATGCTCTCTAGCACCCCAAGCTGGGTGATGCCCACATGCTGCCAGGGCAGTGCCCTCTGGCCTCTGATTAACCTGTAGCTAATCCGAGAGCCTTGCTGGCCTGAGTGAGTGGTCCCCTGACTGTAGAGGCCCTAGTCCAGGAAAGGACCCTCTCTCCTTTTTTATCTCCACGAAGTACTTAAAACGAAAACAAAACAAAAAATATATATGCCAGGCAATCTAACAAATCTTTGACTTTTTCACCATTATTTTTTCACTTGATGGTCACTGTTAATGCCTTTTCTCTAAAATCTGCCACCGGGCAGCAATACCCAAAACCAGGTCCCAGGGGCTGGTGGGCTGTCCTGAGGCCTGGGCTGGCTCTCCTGGTACATACGCCCACCCCACTGGCCAGAAACCCCTGGTGCCGAGTCTTTATTACAGACCAGGAAGGCCATCGCCCCTGCGCCCATGGAGTAGGGCTTTGGGCTAAGTGAGATGGTGAGTGTGAGGGTGATGGCCCGCGACAGTGATAAAGAGAGTGCAGGTCTAGACCGTCCTGCTGCTGTGCATCCCTTTGTGCATTCGCTGTAGCTTCATGGAAGGCGCTCGCGCCCACTGCGTGAACCTTGCAGTTGTGTGGCCCTGGACATGCAGTGGCCAGTGCGATGGCCTGAGGAGGAACCACAGGAGAGGAAGTGAGAACAAGTGACTGGTGGGATCTACTGTTAGTTCAGCTCCCAAGTGGCACCTCATTGCTTCTGAGCCCTTGAGCTGCTCTCCTGCAGCTCCCCCCCGCGACCCCGCTGGAGGCCCCACCACTGGCTCACAGGTTCAGGATATAGCTTCTTTTTTGTCTTTTTTTAAATGCAAAAAGATTTTTTTCAAAGTATAATAGACTCTTGTACATCTTTACGTTTCCCCACATTGTCAAGAAATGAGGCTTTCGAACTCCTGACTGCAGCTCCTGGGCACACATGATTTCTAGTCTGACCAGTGCCCATGCATCTTTGTACATGTATGCACATACATGACTGAAACAAGTTTTGTGAGGTGCCAGCTCCTGGTGAGTGGGCATTTTGCAGTTTTCTGTGTTTTAAGGGAGTGGGGGAGCTGGTCTTAACCCTCCTGCATGTACACTGCCTGCTCTGCGGAAGGGTGGAGAAACCAGCCTGGCAAGGGTGCTCGGCTATTGGAGACAAAACAGTAATTAGCTAATGCTCCAGCCAGTCCCCAAAAGATGTAAAGCAGCCCCTCAATCAAAGGATCTGCCTTACTGAATAAGACCTCTGGCATAGTAATAAACGTTTTCCTGAGCAATTCTGAGAAAGGGCTAAGTGTGAATTATGATAGGATATACACAAACCACTTGGCCTGTACCTGGTCAATGTTTTTCACATAATAGCTGTTTAAGAAGTATTTGTTGGACCGAACAAAGCAAATAAAACCTTTCGGGAGAGCGGCAGCTGAAAGTGCCTCTGAGTTACCAGTCACGGTTTGGGCGAGGCCTGGACACGAGTGTGGCAAAACTGCCTCCCCTGGGAGTCCCTCGGTGCAGCTGGGAAAAGTCACAGCTCAGGCAGAGCCTCGGCAAGAGCGAGACCCTGCTTCCCACTCTGCTCCCCGAGCTGGTGGTTTGGAGGAGACACGGCCCCACGTTGCAGAAGATCTCGAAGACCAAGGCGCTGGGTCCTGAAGGGAAGGAGGGTCACAGGTGATGCTAGATAGTAGGTAGATACGACCTTAAATAACATTGGTATTAAAAAACGGGAACTGTTATTAACTTCTCTCTCTTTTTTTTAATCCTCACCCGAGGATATTTTCCATTGATATTTAAAGAAGGGAAGAGAGAGGGAAAGAGAGAAACATCCATGTGAGAGAGACACATCGATGGGTTGCCTCCTGCATGAGCCTTGACCAGTGCCCTGGCCAGGAAGGAGCCTGCAACTGAAGTGTGTGCCCTTGACCGGAATTGTATCTGAGGCCTTTGGTCTGCAGGCCCACGCTCTAACCACTGAGCCACACTGACCAGAGCCTAATTTCTCCGAAGTCTCCCAGTCATGTCCAGAAGGCCGCACTAGGTGCTAGTGATGTGTGAACATTCGCTGACCTTTCCACAGCGAGAGGGCAGGCCCAGAGTCTGGGTAGGTACGGGATCTAGCTAACATTTTACTATTTTGTCTTGAGCATAATGATTTGTGTTGGTTTTATCTACTAATGGCATGTGATAGTGGTTTACGATTATGGTTCGGATATAAAGGTCTTCCAGAATGATGTTAGTGCAGAGCTGTGCGCCGTCTGTAAAGGGGTGTGGAAGGAGCTAGTGATGCAGGTGCAGGCAGCGTGTGGGAGTCGCAGCGTTGGCCCTAAGATGCAAATCACGACCTTGAAATGCCCTCCTTGCTTTTCAGTGACTTCGGCTTCAAGATGAGTGAAGACCTGCTGCTAGAAGTTTGCGTGCCCGATCCCGAGTTCTCTGAGAAGTCAGATTCCCCTCCTGCGCCCTGCCCTGTGGGATCCACTTACAGGAGAACGAGAGGGTGCGTCTCACAGCGGTTGCAGGTCGGGGACTGGGGTCTACTCTGCATCTGAGAGCGCCAAGTGCCTTTCATACTAGAAATGCCAGACTTCTAGGCAAGGAGGTGCCTTTTTTTTTTTTAATCCTCATCTGAGGATATTTTTCCATTCATTTTTAGAGAGAGTTGTAGAGAGCAGGAAAGATAGAAACATCGATGTGACAGAAACATCGATTGGTTGCCTCCTATACTCACCTGACCAGGGACCAGACTGGGGAGGTACGTGCCCTTCACCAGAATCTAACCCAGGACCCTTTGGTCTGCAGGCCGATGCTCTATCCACTGAGCATACAGGCTAGGGGTAGGCAAGCAGGCAATATTTAATGTTAGGATGTTTTCAAACTCTTCCATCCGCACTGAGAGAAAAAGTCAAGTCCGTAAGTTCCTCTACAACTTTACTTGTATCTGAAGTCATTTAATATGCACATCGTCAGAGGAGTTTGTGGGGAAATCGGTATAAAAGCTGTGCAGGATAGTACCCAGTTGGTCTGAGCTGCTTCCTGATTCTGGCAGCGCTGGGCCTGAGGGATCCATGGGGAAATGAGTAGGTGAGCCCTGCTGTGCATTCTGGGAATGCGTTTCAGTCACAGAGCCTTTTAAAAAAAAAAAGAAAGATACTTTTATTGATTTCAGAGGGGAAGGGAGAATCATTGATTGACTGCCTCCTTCATGTCTCCTACCTGGGATCGAGCCCACAACCCAGACATGTGCCCTGACCGGAATCATTCCCCAGACCCTTCAGTCGGCAGGCCGATGCTCCATCCACGGAGCACCCCCGGCCAGCGCTACAGAGTACGCATGGCTGTTCTCTCATGTGTCTCACCTCTTGCTCTTGGGGTTGGGGGTGACAGCTATCGGAAGATTTCCGGGGACACGTGCAGTGGAGGGGATGTCGAAGCACGACTGGAGGGGGAGCTGGTCCCATGCCCTGTGGCAGGTAAGAGGCAGCGCTTCCCTTCGCTTCTTGAGCCATTGTTGGGACGTCGTGATGATCCCACAGGCTGTCCTGGTTCTTCCGACCTCGTGGAGAGAGAATGGAGTTCACGTTCCTCAGAGCTCCCTAAACTTGGATCCAAACTCAACTTATAACTGTATGACTTCACAGGAATGGAAAGTATTTTTGAAGGAAATCCCTGTGTTCACTGAAAAATGCTTGCTCAGCATCTACAGTGGTCCAGGTGGGCCGGCGAGTGGTGCCCAGTCTCTTGTTTCTTGATCTGCTTGTCAGAGCTGATGGGAAAGAGGCTTTTGGGGAAGTAGCTAGTGGTCTCTCTTATTTTTGTATTACTTATTATAAATAATACTAGTAGCCCTGCGCATGAATCCATGTGCTGGTAGCTTGCCAGTAGCTCACTGCCGCCCCCAGTAGCTCTCCACCCACTGCCCTGCCCTCCTGTAGCTCCTCTGTGTCCCCCGCTTCCCCTCATAGCTTGTTGCCCTGCCCCCTCCTGTAGCTCTCTGCCATCCGCTGGTAACTTGCCCCACCCTCTTGCTAATCCATGATCCGGTCATTCCACAGTTGGTCGTTAGGCTTAATGGCGTAACAATCATTTGCTTATTATATCTTTGTTAGATAGGATTGTAATGGAATTTTACTCATTTCAGTGTGCTTTTCCATGTGTTGTCATTTTAACTCCTGAAACATAATTAGCTCCATTTTTTAAAAATGTGAGGAGGCATGTTCAGAGGAGAGGATGGAATGACTTCCTTGAAGGCCACACTCCTGGTCAGTGACAGCAGAGAAACACGCTCAGCCCTTGCTCTCCTGTCAGCCCAATGATAAGGCGCATGTGTGCTAACTAAGGAAAGCTGCTTTGGAGTGTGTGCATGCTATGCATGTGTTCCGGCATGTTTAAGCTCATGTAGTGGTGATGGCACACGTTGAGGTATTTGTAGTAGAACACGAAGTTGTCCCTTTACAAGGTGCTCATCTGAGCATCATTTTCCCTTGGCTCTTTCTGGCTCTCATTCATGGGAAGCTTCCTCATTGGCCATGAGCCCTGCCTCCTGCTCAGGCCTCGGGGAGGGTGATGATGGGCCTTGCTCTACCTGCAGGTGGAGGCTAACTGAGCAGGAATCCAAATGAGTCCCAAGAGAAGCCAGCGTCCGCAGGCTGGCCTCTCGTTGGCTCACTGCTGGCCTGCTCGCCCTGTGTTTTTTGTGCTTAGCTCCTTAGGCCTCTGATTGAATCTTCCATCATTGCTAGGGATCAGCATGCCTCCCTGTGGAGAGGGCGAGGACCAGGCTGCAGCGGTCTCCCCTGGCGGCGCTGGGCCCCAGCAGCTCACTCCGGGCTTCAGTGATTGTTCCGGGGGAACTGGAGTGCGCACTTCTATAATAAACATTCCTGAAGATAATCCAGCAAGCGCAAAACTGTATTTAAAGCCCTTTAGCTGGTAGGAAAACTGTTTTCTGATGGAGGAGAAGCTAGAACAGGAAATGAGGTGGACACATCTTCCTCGCAGGGGCGGGCGCCTCAGAGCTGTTTCTGTTTTGATAAATCTGGGGCTGAAGGCAGGTTTGTGCCAAGAAAGGAAGAGGGTGTAGAACTGATGGGACCCCACATCTCTGCAAAGGTGAGTCATCTGGGCATCTGGAAGGACTTTCAAAAATGAAGTCTGTTTTTTCCTTTATGATTATGAACGCTGTAAGAGCACAGGTTGCTGCCCTGTGCCTCCTGTGGTGGGATTGGCTGGGATCCTGTTCCTTCCTAAGTGAAGTATTCCGTGGAAAGGCTGCATGCTCCCATAACTCCCTTGGACACAGGCTCCACTGAGGCTTAGTGAGAGGAAGAAAACCAGTGTAGCAGTCAGGTTTGTGGGTTCGAGGCTCACTGCAGTGGCTCTATTCTCCCCTGCGCAGCTTTGGGGAGTCCCTGGCTCTGGTGACATTTAGGGGCTCAGCTCTCCATCCTGATCACCCTTCCCTGGGATGTTTTCTTAAAATCCAGAAAGAGAAATTGATTATCATGTGGTGGTAGCGTAGAGACTTGAGAAATGAAGTGAGACCCAAGGAAAAGAGGCAAACTTACCTTTATTAGAGTTGCAGGTAGATTTATTTCTGGTGCATTATCTATGTTGAAAGCCTTTGTGAGGCTAGTACGTGTTGCTCATTGAGGGAATGGAATGGGGAGGGAAGAGAGTGGGGGGAGAGAAAATGGAGGAGGAGGGAAGGGGAGAAGGCTGGGGCAGGGGGACAAGAAGAAAAGGAGAGGAGGGAGGGGGTGGGGGAGAGGAAAGGGGGGCCACTAGGAACTGTGCAGACATGTAGCAGAGGGACTTGGGTTTGCACAGGGTCCATCTGCAACACATTGTCCAGGTGGGCGCTCGGACAGGGCCATGAGCATGTGCTTGCTCACTCCCTGGGAGGAACCGATGTGTGCCAGGCTGTTCCTGACTGGGAGAGAGGGAGGCACTAGTTTTGTTTTTTGTGTTTTTTTTCTTCATACATTTTTATTGGTTTTAGAGAGGAAGAGCTAAGGAGAGAAACATCAATGATGAGAAAGACTCTTTGATTGGCTGTCTCCTGCACACCCACACTGGGGATTGAGCCCAAAACCCGGGCATGTTCCCTGAACCCAGGAGGACTTCAGTCCATAGGCACACACACTATCCACTGAGCCACACCAACCAGGGCAGAGGAACGAGCTCTTTGGTTACTTGTGGGACGTGAAAGAAATCTCCTGAGAATTCCAGGCCTCTCTGTAGCTTGAAAATGTTACCATGAGTGTGCTTCCTGCAGAGGCAGCGGTGTTGGGGAAGCTGTGGCTAGCACTGCCGGCTTGGGCCTGGGATCTGAGCTTACTAGCCGTGGCCATAGGTGAATCACTTGACTCTGCTCTCAGTTTTCTGATTTGTAAGATTGTGTTAATTGTAGGTCTTTCATTAGACAGTCATGAGGTTAAATGATGCCTGGTACATAGTCTATAGGTTGTGGATAAGTACTTGTTAAAGAAATAGAGTTTATGATAATACTTCGTAAGATATTTTGTCAGTAGTGAACAACAAATGTGTTATAACTGTCTTAAAAATAGAGTAGGGCGATAAGATTGCCTCATGCCATGGTGAACGATATGTAACAGGTGAGCAAACGGGTTGGAGAGCTGGCTGCTCGTCTTCAGTGGCGAGTGGCTGTGGCCCCTGATGGCAGGGCCGCATGGGCCGTGCTGACCCGTTCCAGTCCTTGTCAAGTGTGACTGACGGCCTGAGGCTGCGCTCAGCATTTTGGAGCCTGCCTACCGGTGGCGGGGGGCGGGGGAGAGGGGAGCCTAGATTAAAAACAAAAGGAGCAGGTAATGCACTTGGCGGAGGAGAAATTGCTGAAAGATGCGGGAGTTGAAGTCACCTGCCCCAGCGGGAGGTGTGCTCCAGTCCATGTCTGCTGACGCCTGTGCTCTCCCGGGACCCCATGGACCCCGCGTGCCAGTGGCTCTGAGGTGTGGGACCCAGGTCTGGAGGCGGAGACCTGCTCACCTTGTCTGTGGTCTGTGCAGAGGAGAACGAGTTCATCCTGTTTGCCACACGCAAGTCCATCCACCGCTACGACCTAGCCTCCGGCGCCACCGAGCAGCTGCCACTCGCTGGTCTGCGGGCCGCGGTCGCCCTGGACTTCGACTACGCTCGCAACTGCTTGTACTGGTCCGACCTGGCCTTGGACCTCATCCAGGTGAGTGGGCCTGGCCAGCGGGGGCCGTGCTCGCACCGCCAATAGATACACTTCTTTCCAAGTGATCGGAGGAGGCGGATGTCACAGGGCTCAGTCTGCCCACCTCTGGGCTGACTGACACTGATTGGGAGCCCCAACAAGGCCTCGCCTTTTCTGCTGGGAAGAGGAAGACGCCGGTGCAGACTGTGGAGTCACTTCCTGTCACACTGTGCCCGCAGCGCCCTTCTTCCCAGACCGCAGGGTCCCTGGGCTCGTGGTGGTTATGTACTCACCCATGGTGGTGGTCTGCACAGCGAGGACAGGGAGCAGGCTGTGTGGCCCTGCAGGCCACAGAAAGCCTCGGCCTGAATCCTGCATTTCAAACATCTGTTTGATCTTCAGTCCTTTTAGAAAAGGGAGTTCAACAAGTTTTATTGGGACTTCTAAGCCACAGAAATCTCATGGGGCTCAGGCGTTTAAGGGGTGGGTGTGGTGAGTGTCCCCCAACAATAGCACTGATGGCCCTGAGCCACTCAAGGAAAAGAAACTGTGAACAGCAGACAGAGGGCCTTAAAGATACTGCCAGCCCTGGGGGAGGAGGGAGGACGCCACACGCGCCCGGGTCCCCGCTGCGGGCAGCACAGCATCCCTCAGCAGGATCAGCCTCCTGCAGGCTTCCATGCTGTCTTGTTCCTCCACTTCACACAGGAAGCCACCCACTCTAGAAGGGCATCACTTAAAACCCGATGTTTTTATCAGAAAAGCTCACGGATGCAGAGCATCTCATTTTTCCCTTGCCAGCCAGGCCCACTGAGGGAGGGCGACCATCTGTGGGACTCACTGGGCAGGAGGTCACTGAACATTTCACAGAACTGCTGCCGCTTCCCTCTCCAGCGCCTCTGTCTGAACGGGAGCACTGGACAGGAGATAATCATCAGCTCCAGCTTGGAGACTGTGGAAGCCTTGGCCTTTGACCCCCTCAGCCAGCTGCTTTACTGGGTGGATGCTGGCTTTAAGAAGATTGAGGTATGTGTGGTCCCCTGATCTTAACCCAGTGAGTAGGACTCCAGCCAGATGGGACACAGAGATGGGGCCAGTGGGTCATGTTTTACTCTGGAGTTCCCAGACCTCTGAGGATGGGCCAAGGGCCTCGAGAGGAAGGCAAGGGCTGGTGAAGGTCCCACACACAGAACACGGGTACTTGCCAAACACACTTCCTGAAGGTGCCTAAAAGATTGTATTCAGTAGAGGAAACAGAGAGTAGTAACAATGACAATAATAGTATCGTAGCATTATCATGACCATTTTTAACATTTTTATTGATTTCAGAGAGGAAGGAAGAGGGAGAGAAACATTGATTGGCTGCCTCCTGCATGCCCCCTACTGTGGATTAAGCCCGTAACCTGGGCATTTGCACCAGAATTGAACCTGAGCCTCTTCAGTCCACAAGCGACGCTCTGTCCACTGAGCCAAATTGACTAGGGCCGTAACATTATTATATGCTCTACCATCAGACTCAGATAGCAGGGTGGTCGGTTAGAGGAATAATGACAGCAGCAGCAGCATCACCACCATCATCTTCCCAAGGGCGATGATGCTCACACTGTGCCCGCCCCTGCGAAGCCACTTGTCAGGACTTACTTAACAACCCAGCAAGTTAGCTCTCCTTGTTGCCCTCACTTCCTCTCTGCAGCTCAGCTGCCCAGGCACTTGAAGCTACGCGTGGCTGCTGAGTGCCCAGGCAGCCTCCAGGTGCAGGTGCATTCAGCTGCTGCAGGTGCTGCTGCCTGGTCACTGCTTCTGCTCTTGGTCCCTGTGGAGGGTGGGCGTGGGGCCCGGGGAAGCAGGGAGACACAAAGCCCAGGGAGGGACTTTGGCTTCAGGTTTATCTGTCCATTGCCATTGGCAAACGCAGTGTTTTCCGAGTGCGTGGCACCTGCCAGTGCAGCTTCGCCTTGGGATGGCACAATGGAGGCGAGGCATGTAGGCTCGGGTGAAGGATAGAGTTTATTTTTTGTTTTGTTTTGTTTGTTTTTTAAATATATTTTATTGATTTCAGAGAGGAAGGAAGAGGGAGAGAGACAGACACATCAATGATGAGAATCATTGATTGGCTGTTTCCTGTAAGCCCACACCAGGATTGAGCCAGCAACCCAGGCATATGCCCTTGACCAGAATCAAACCTGCGACCCTTCATACTGCAGGCCAATGCTCTATCACTGAGCCAAGCCAACGAGTGCTGAAGGATAGAGTTTAGTGGAGAAGCAACATAATGAGGAAATGGGCCAGCCACTTCTGTGGTGCATGCTGCAGTGGGGTGCACAGCGAAAACATCAGACAGGCAGTGGGCAAGCACAGCGAGTGGGCAGGAGTGTGTTGGGGATGCACAGCGAGAGGGCAGAGGAGCCTTGGGGATGCACAGCCAGGGACAGAGGTGCGTTGGGGCATGGCCCCTGAGCTGATCCCTGACGGAGGAGGTCACTGGAGGGTTTGATCAGAGAGGAGAATGGAAGGACACAGGGCTTGTCGCAGGGAGCTCTGCTATTGGTCTTTTTTTGTTGTTGTTAATCCTCACCTGAGGATTTTTCCCATGATTTTTAGAGACAATGCGGGGGAGAGGGAAAGAAACACATCAATTGGTTGCCTCCTGCACGAGCTCTGACCAGGGCCCAGGCCAGGGAGAAGCCTGCAACCAAGTAGATGCCCTTGACTGGAATTGAACCCACGACCCTTCGGCCCGCAAGCCAAGGCTCTATCCACAGAGCCCAACTGGCAAGGGCTGCTGCTAGTGTCGTTCGTGTCTTACGGTGTGTGGCCCGTGCTCTCTGGCCACAAGAAGCAGAGTCGTGCTCACAGTCGCTCTGGCACTGCTTGTGCACCCTGGTGTAAAACTAGAGCCCCCTGAGCAAGATGTTCAGAAGACGTGGAGAGGAGGGGCCTGAGGTGAGTCTGAAGGAAAAACAGGCTTTGATTAGAGAGCGGAGGGCAGGCAGGCGATGGCAGAAGCCAGCTCAGGGAGACAGGTCTGCTGATGTCATAGGAACTGAAGGAGAAGCAAGAGGCTGTGGGACCAGTCTGTGGAGACTTCACTGCAAGGCTGTGACCTGGAGACTTGGCTCTGTGACAGGGTGGCGCCGGGTGATGGGGCCTGGGTAAAACGCAGGTTAAATAAGTAAACACATGAGTGCTTGCACACATTGCTGTGCCTGGGTGCGGGGCCAGGATGTTGGCCCCTCTGCCAGAGCGTGCGTGTCGGGAGCCAGAGGAAAGGCCATTCTGACTAGAAAGAGGGGCAGATGTCCCACGTCAGCCCAGAGTGGAGCTGGTGGCCTCGAGGGGCCTGCCAGCAGGCAGCAGCTGGTAGGAGGCTGGAGAAGCTCTGACCCATCTTGGCCCTTTTCTCTTCCTTCGTGTCTGTCAGGTAGCTCATCCGGATGGCGACTTCCGACTCACCATCGTCAATTCCTCTGTGCTCGATCGGCCCCGTGCTCTGGCCCTCGTGCCCCAGGAGGGGTAAGTGTGGCCCCATGGAAGATGGTGTAAGTCCCAGGCTACAGCAGGCAGACTCATGGAAATGCAAACTGCTGAGCAAAAGCTGCTTCTCAGGACTGTGATTGTAATAAACTGTTAGCTGAGTTTTGAAACCATAGTCTTTGTCAGGTAACTTCACCAGCAAGCATCCGAATTTCTTAGACATCCAGATGTCTCACATCTGTGGGAAGTTTCTCCAACAAAAGGTAATATTAAGGCCCACCCAGCATGACTCAGTGGTTGAGCATTGAACTGAACCAGGAGGTCACAGTTCAATTTCCTGTCAGGACACATGCCTGGGTTGCAGGCTGGATCCCCGTGTGGGGTGTGCAGGAGGCAGCTGATTGATGATTCTCTCTCATCATTGATGTTTCTCTCTCTCTTTTCCTCTCTGAAATCAATAAAAACATATTAAGAAAATATAATATTAAAGCTTCTCTGTAAACATAGGTCCGATTGGATAGTGTGAGGATTTGTTTTCTTTTAATACCACACACACACTTATTGTAGCATTTTTTTGTTTTTTTAAATTTATTGTTGAGTTTACCGATGTCCCCCCATTTTACCCTCATTGCCACCTCCACCAGCTCCTGCCCTACCCCCACCTTCACCACACTGTTGTCTGTGTCTATGGGCAATGCGTTTCTTGCATGGTGCAAACATTTAAAGAATATCCTCGGATGAGAATAACAACAACAGACATCTGGAAGTTATGCACTTGATTTAAAACATTAAAAGAGAACAGAAGTTTATGAAGTGAACAATACTTGTTTCTCCCTTCTCACTATTAACACTTCACTTCACATTTCTAGGGGTTAGTTAGTTGTGTCTTGTTGAGAATTTTTTAACCCATGTACAAGCACATATCTTTAAAGCACTCAGACACATAACATGTATTGGCCAAATAGAGTACTAAGATATGTATTCTGTATATGTTAATTTTTAAAAATTAATTATAGAGAAGAAGAGAGAAGTAGAGAGAGAAACATCAGTGATGAGAAAGAATCAATTGCTTGTCTGCCTCCTGTATGTCCCACACTGGGGATTGAGCCCACATCCCAGGCATGTGCTCTGACCAGGAATCTAACCATGACCTTCTGATTCATAGGTTGATGCTCAACCAGAGCCATGCCGGCCGGGCCATATATTAAAAGTTTAATATGTTTTGAAGATGGTTTCATATGAGTACCTATAAACTTTAGACTGCATAATTTTCTTTTGTATGCATCATAATGTATTACTTCTTCTACAGATTAAAATATATGTATATACACACAAAAATACACATATGTTTTATTTAAAAAACTAGTGGCCCGAGGCATCAAATTCATGCACGGGGGCGGGGGAAAGGGTGTCCTTCAGCCCCACCTGCACTCTCTTCAATCTAGGACCCCTCAGGGAATGTTCAACTGCTGGTTTAGGCCTGATCCCACAGGCAGTCGAACATCCCTCTCGCAATCCAGGACTGCTGGCTCCTAACCGCTTGCCTGCCTGCCTGATTGCCCCTAACCACTCTGCATGCTGGCCAGCTTGCCCCCAACAGCCCCTCCCACTGGCTGCTCACCCCCAACTGCCCTTCTTGCCAGCCTGATCACCCCTAACTGCTACCCCTGCTGGCCTGCTCACCCCCAACTGCCTCCATGCTGGCCTGTTCACCCCAGCTTCCCCGCCCCCCTCACCAGCCTGGTCACCCCCATCAGCCTCCCCTTACACCACCTGATCACCCACAACTGCACTTCCCTCTTGGCCTCTAACCGCCTGCCACCATGGCTTTGACTGGAAGGTCTCCTGGAAGATCTCCCAGTCTAATTAGCATATTACCCTTTTATTAGTATAGATAAAGGCCTGGTGCACAGATGGGGGCCAGCTGGTTTGCCCTGGATCAGGGTGGGGGTTCTCTTGGAGGGCGGGGACGACCTGGGCGAGGGGCCTGTGGTGTTTTGCAGGCCGGCCACACCCCCATGGGGTGAGGGTTCCTACTCGGGGGGCATGGCCAGCCTGGGTGAGGGACTAAGGGTCGTTTTCAGGCTGGCCATACCCCCTTCAGGCTAGGGGTTCCCACTGGGGTACCTGGCCAGTCTGGGTGAGGAGCTGAGGGCCATTTGCAAGCTACTCCTTCAGCAGCCAGCCCAGGCGGGCAGGAAACTTGGCTTCCTCCATCGCTGGGGAGTGACCCAAGCCTCCTGCCCGCTCCGGCTGGCTCTGTGGCCGCCACCATCTTTGTCCCACTAATTTGCATATTCCCTGCTGATTGACTGTGGGTATCACTGAGCGACTGTCAATTACCATATTTCTCTTAGTAGTATAAATTATTTTTACTAGTATGAACAGTTTTTACTATGATGACCATTGTTTTTATGTTATCTTTGCATTACTTGATTATATACATAGAAAATGCCCAGTACAGGAACTTTTGGGCCAAGGAATGAAGTTGTTTAGGTATTCTGATTACATATTGTGATAATAAGGCTGAAATAACCCACTGGTGGGAGGGCCTCCCCCTGGGGAGCAGGGCCTGAACTCCTGTCCTCAGAGCTGGTGACACGTGCTCTCTGATTGGACAGGGTGATGCTCTGGACTGACTGGGGTGACCTGAGGCCAGGCATTTACCAGAGCAACATGGACGGCTCTGCTGTGCACTCCCTAGTGTCAGAGGACGTGAAGTGGCCCAATGGCATCTCCGTGGATGAACAGTGGGTCTACTGGACAGATGCGTACCTGGACTGCATCGAGAGGGTCTCCCTCAATGGCCAACAGCGCTCAGTCCTCTTGGGTGGCCTCCCGCATCCCTATGCCATCGCCGTCTTCAAGGTGGGGCTGCCTTGTGCCCACCCTGTCCCAGGGTGGCTAGGTTTTTGCAGAATGGCTAGTCTAACTTCTAGAGGAGAGCTCATTTCCAAATTTGAGGCTGTTTGTTTCAGCCCATTCAGAGGGATGCAGACAGGTGCCCGGTCCCTGGTTTCAGCTCTGGCCCACGTCTCTGGGAAGCTTTGCCCAGCCTCTCTGTGGCCCCCAAGGAGCCTGTACCTGTGGGGCCGGCCACCCTGCTTGGATTCTGTAGAACGAAAGGTTCTCCCAACATTGAGAAGTAGATTTCAAATGGAAGGGTTGGGCTTTTGGGCAAACTTGAGTGCTGACTGAATAGTTTCTTTGGGGCAGTGCCTTAGTGTGGGTGTTGGCTGAGGTTTGGATGAACTCCTGACTTGCATTGCGTGGGGTCCAGAGGAGCCGACGGCGGCCAGTGCCTGCGTTGTCCCTTCCCGGCAGCTCTCCTCGCCGAGGCCAGAGGGAAGCCTAGAGCCACACTAAAGAGCCGACGTATTCTTTTCAGAACGACCTCTACTGGGACGACTGGTCACAGCTCAGCATCTTCCGAGCCTCCAAGCAGGGTGGGTCACAGGTGGCACTGCTGGCCAGCCAGCTCCCGGGGCTGATGGACATGAAGGTTTTTTACAAGGGGAAGACTGCCGGTAAGAGCTTTTCCTCCTTCATCTTGTTGGTGGGTCCCAGAAAAAGGCTGGGTGCTGCAGCCTCAGCCAGAATCAGCCAGTGTTAGCCAGCCACAGCCCGTCTCAGCCAGTCTCAGCCAGTCTTAACCAGTCACAGTATTATCCAGCCACAGCCAGTCTCAGCCAGCCACAGCCAGTGTTATCCAGCCACAGCCAGTGTTAGTGCCAGGCACATTGTTCACTTCTTCCCAACGACATCGTGATTCCTGTTCTAGTGAGACAGAGCAGCTGGAAGAGGCATGTCTTGCCTGCCCGGAGTGCTGGTGATTGGTAGGTAATTACAGCCTCCCCTGCTTTCATCCCCTCACTGAGTGGGGATGTGACCTTCGTTGCAGCCGGAGGGGCCCTGCATGTGCTTGGTTCCTGCCACACACTTATCCCAGGGACCACACCACCCCACACACCCAACTGGGGCTGTGCCGTTTCCTGGGGCTGGGCTGCGCCGTTTCCTGGGGCTAGGCTGCGCTGGGGGTGCAGGCAGTGCTGCTTCCTGGCAGGATCCTCTCTGGATCTCGTGTCTCCAACGAGCATGCATCTGCCGTGGTACGAGGTGCTACTCTATGATGACTCACTGTGTACCCACCATGACGCGAAACCCCAGGATGAAGATTCTCTCTCTTTTCTTTTTGCTCAGTAGTTTTACCAGTGCCTGGGACTTAGTAGGTACCCTCTTCATGTTTATTGGAAAAAGAAGGGATGAGAAAGAAGTGCAGTCAGTAGCTTTCTTAAAGATTGTTGGCTGTGGCTTCTGAGCGGCTTGGAGGCTCTGGCCTCCCATCTTGGCGGTGAGGCTGCTCTGTGGAAAGTTGCCCTATCCCAGATGGCCTTCCCTCTGTTGACTTCCTCCGTGCACGGTGGGCACTAAGGAGAGAGGTCAGGCTCCCCAAGGACAGCCCGTTCAGGAAGTGCCTCCTTGGCCGCAGGGTGAGGCGACTGGTTGACTTGCTGGCCAGACACACTGCCGGGCTTCGGTTTGAATTAGAATGTGGCATTGTCCTGCTGGCTTGGCAGGTCATGCTGAGAGAAAATTGACAAAGGGAAGTAATACGGTTAGAGATACAATGACTCCTCTGGGGCCACGGAGGGCGCATAAGAACTGTAAGTCAATATTGTTATGTCCTCACGGCTGACCTGCGCTAGGCAGGGCTGGAACAGGATCTGTGGGTAGAGATTCAGGAGTGACATCTTAGAGAGGAATTTGTTTTCCCAAAAGCCCCTGGCAGCCCAAAAGCTGAGTTTTGTTCCAGTTCTGCCACTCAGTGGGAAGCCATGTTTGTTCTTAGAGGAGGTACCTGGCCTGGACTGGGGCAATGAAGGGATTAGCTCCTAGCTTGTGACTGAGCTCTCGCGTCCTTGGCGAGGACACCAGCCCGCTGACCACCATCTCTCGGTTCCCGCCTGGCCCAGGAGGCTGGCCTGCATCTTGATGAGTCCCTTTGAGCCTGTTCCTGAAACACCGTGGTCAGCCGAACTGCAGCCCTGGCCCTCACGCCTGTGTTGGCAGGTCGCTTCCTCCCAGCTGACCTGCAACCACAATTCCAGGGAAGGGGCTGTTTGCTGTGATTGTGACTATCTGCTGCTTCCCAAGACTTCCTGCCGCAGTCCTGGGGCTGGGGCACCAACTGCGATCTCGCCGACAGGCCAGTGTGGGTTACATCGAGGCTTTAGCTGCCGGTACAGCTCGCATGCCGTGGGGTGTCACTTGGTCTTGAGCTTGCCCGCTCAAGCCTGCCTGCTCCTTTGGACATGGAGAGTGTTGCAGATTCCTGTTCTGGGAGCCAATCCTTGGTGCCAGGCAGTCTGTTGTTTTTGTTGTCTGCTCTTGATACATGGAGGACTTTCTGTGAGTGTAAAATAAAGATAAGGATAATAACTACATTTTAAAGGCATTGTGATGTCATCATGTGAGAAATGCTCACCTGTCTGAATTCAAATAACAGACTCAGAGGCAGAGTATGGTGAAACAAGACTTTAATGCACTCTCTAGAGTGGGTGTCTGTCTGGTTATACAGGCACACCGGGGCAGCATGCACAGCTCATTTATGTGTTTCCCTCCAGCTTCTCATTGGCTGAGCACCCTGGGGTCACCTGATTCCTCATAGGTCGCCTAGGTCTGTGCTCTCCCATTGGGCCGTTTAAAAGAATGGGCTGAGGCCTTTTCCAGTTGCCTCCACCTCCCCCTGTCTAGATGAGATGGGCGCCTCTGGGGGTTTCCTCCATGATGCTGGCCATGCCCACAGTTTTTGGTTCTCACATCCTTTCCCTCCTCCTCACATTCTGTTTGCCCTGGGAACTCAGTGACCACTGGTGCCATCAGAAGCTGGCCATGCTGGAGGTGGGCCACAGAGGTCCACTTCCCACAATAAGCATGTGCCTAGACGGGCTGTGTGACAGTTGTCTTCCCCAAATCCATGTGTACTATCTGCCTCTCCATGTTATAAACGAGGACATGCAAGTCGGGCTGAGGAACTCTGCATTGCGTGCTGAGTAAGAGGTGAGAATCTAAACTGCAACTGCGTTGACTTTGCTCTGCTGCCGCTGTCACTCCTGAAGCCACTGTGGGCCCTGGTGCACGGCTAACTTAGAAGCTTCATTGGTTCTTGTCTGTGATAGAACTTTGTTGACTTGGGACTTTTGTCAGTTTGAGCTATTTGCTTTTCGACATGCATTTTTCATTTTTACACCTGGCTGATTTGTGGATAGTATTATTGGAATTCGTTCTTCACAGAGTCTTTTTTCCTTAAACGGCTTACTGTGCGAGGCTGTTGATAGGTTTAGTTGATGCTGCAATGAGCTAAACTCTGTTGGAACCCTTGGAATTCTTCCTCAGAGCCTGCAGGAAGCACATGCTTTTAACTGTGTATAATGAGGGCAGGTATGTATGATGAGGTGGGTTTGAGTTCAATAGATAACTAAATAAGATAGTAGTATTTTGGGCTCTTTACTGGTTCTATTACAGGCCAAGGTTAGTGTACCTGATGCTTCCAAAAAAAAAGGCCAGTATTGAGTAAGTCAGTGTTTGGGGCAAGCAAAGTTTATTGATTGAGAAGGCCTTGCTAGAGAAGGTGGGAGAACTAATTTTCAAATCCATCTTAAGGAAGACTGGACTCCGTCATCTTTTATTATTAAGGAAAAGGCAAGGCTAGGGGTGCTTGCTGGCCAGAGCGGCCAGATCCAGGGGTCGAGGGAAAAGGTGGGCTTCCCAGGCCCTTTGTTCCTGCTGACCCCAGTGCAGTTGCAGGGACGGCTGTGAACCTGAAAACAGTCATCACTTTGTGCCATTGCCTCGCGGCTGTGCTGATGAGGGGCTCCTGGAGCCCCAGCAGGTTTCTGCTGGTTCATAAGCAGGTGCCAGGCGAGGCCGGCATAGAGGACGTCTTGGCTGAAGGGCACAGGTCACTGGCCTGGTCCTGGCGGGTCTCTGCCTGTGAGAGGGAGCGGGGGCTCCTCAGCGCAGAGCTTTATCAGAAACTCATGTTCACTTTTTCCATTTTGGTGACGGCTAGCCCCACAGGAGAGGGCAAGTGCACCTCTCACTGTCTAGGCGTACGCTGCCGCTCATGGCGTGTCCCTCACTACCACAGGGTCATGCTTCCTCTCGCACCTTTCCGGAAAGAGCTGCATCTCGGGAAACACCCTCACATCCACCCTCTCCAGTCCAGTGAGGGTTTAGGGTTGCTACCTGCCAGCCTCTCAGAAAGCTGAGTGGAAGGAAGTGTGCGGACAGTGGGAGGGATGCATATGAACTAGTCTGCCTGTGGATTTGTGGTGTGGCAGGCAGAGCCTAATGAGGCCTGTGACAGGTTCCTCCCCCCTCCTCTCCCCTGCTCCTTCCCCTCCCCCGCTTCTTCCCTGCCTCTCCCCTCCCCATCCTCCTCCCCCGCCTCTCTCCTCCCCCTCCCCTTCACCTGCCTCTTCCCTCCCCACTCTTCCTTTCTTTCCCCTGCCTCCCCTCCCCCTCTCCCCCCTGTTCTCTCCTCACCCCTCTTCCTCCTGCTCTCCCCCTTGCTTCTCCCCTCCCCTGTCTCTCCCCTCTCCCTCTCCCTGCCTCCTCTCTCCCCCTCCCCTGCCTCTCTCCGCCCTCCATCTCTCCCTCCTCCCCTGCCTCTCCCCTCCCCTTTTCCTTGCCTCTCTCCTCCCATCTCTCACCTCCCCGCTCCCCTGATTCTCTCCCCAGCCCCCCACCCCCACACCTTTTTCAGGTCTCTGGTGCTGTCCAGCCCGGACTCCTTCCTCTGCACCCCCCGAGTTTGTCTCTGCACCGCTCTGGCCTCCACAGCTTGGGCTGGATCTGCACCACCCCTGGCACCTGCCCGAAGGACTTTTCTCCCCGATGAGCTCCTAGAGTCCCCTTGGGTGGCCCTCAGCATACCATTCTGAGTCCCAGGAGAGACCAGCTCCTCAGGGACTCTGATCTGCAAGGCTGCCTGTGGGCAGGGGCTTCCCTGAGGGCTCCAAGCAGAGGCGTCCTCCCCAGGGGCCCAGCTAGGCCACTTGCCTCTCAGCCTCAGGCTGTGGTGTCTGTGGAGGGGGAGCTGCTGTCGGCCTGCAGGCCTGCGGGTGTGTGAACCTGTATCCCTGATTTTGTGCCTCCTCCAGGGAGCAACGCCTGTGTGCCCCAGCCCTGCACCTTGCTGTGCCTGCCCAGGGCCAACGGCAGCAGGACCTGCAGGTGTCCAGAGGGTGTGCCCGAAACAGAGCTTCACATGGGAGACCCGCAGTGCGAGTGCCCCAGGGGCTATCAGCTAAAGAACAACTCCTGCTTGAAAGAAGGTGTGCTTCTTCTTCCCTTCCCTGCCATACACTTCTCTCCCTCAACAACCCACACTCCCTCCCCTTCTCCTCGTATCCCCTTCCTCCCACCCCTCCCCCGTACCCTCCACCCTTTTTCCTTCTGCCCTTCCCCTTTCCTCCCGTCCCCTTTCCTCCCATCCCCTTTCCTCCCAATCCCCTTTCCTCCCGTCCCCTTTCCTCCCGTCCCCTTTCCTCTCGTCCCCTTTCCTCCTGTCCCCTTTCCTCCCAATCCCCTTTCCTCCCGTCCCCTTTCCTCCCGTCCCCTTTCCTCCCGTCCCCTTTCCTCCCAATCCCTTTCCTCCCAATCTCCTTTCCTCCCATCCCCTTTCCTCCCAATCCCCTTTCCTCCCGTCCC